>LPNX010025782.1:101407-144366 GCA_001517045.1 Pseudotsuga menziesii | reverse complement strand
AGTGATCTCAACATAGCTAATATGATAAGGTGATTCCCATTGATCTGTAAACATAAGTGATTCTATTTCAATATTTTCCTTTAGATAAACCTCGCCTTCATACCTCTAATAAAGAGCCCCCTGGGTCCTTCGTTTTTAGGGGGCACGGGAATGGGTCATCCGAGATAAGAAAATGGATAAAAATAAATAAAAGAATGCTGATTTTTAATCCATTTTCTTAGAGGATTTAGACTTTTAAGTAAACCACATCCTTTGTTCTTTTCTTCTTTGTCGAGTTCAATATTATTTGGTATAGAACTATATCAGGGGTTTTTAGAAATGTCTTAGTTTTACACTTACTTCACAGCTTTTGTCATCAATACATGGGTAGTCTATACCTCAGCTTTCCAAGTGCAATTATTAGGGGATCAAATTTTCAAGGGTGGATAGATAATGGTTGGCATTTGAAAATGAGGAAACTTTTATAACTTTTATTTTGAACAGAACAATATTCGGATATTATACTTATTCTGCAAGTATAAAATTTGTATAAACTCTAAGAAAGATAAAGATACAAAAAACCAAATTTTATTAATATATTGGAATTTGACAATCTTTAGTATAAGCAACAAGATAGTAGATAGATCCATAAATTTATGCAATGTTACTTGATTGTAACATAAGAACTACAAAAACTAACAATCCATTCTCATTTGGATGAGAGAAGAATACATGCCCATAATGTAATGGCCGATTATGTGAAGAATATAATGTCTTGTTGTATATGTCCACATCTCCTTGCTTAACTTGCAACACGACGTTCTTTTATTGCACCCCTAGGTACAATTGCTAGTTAATATATAAAATTTACAATTTCGATGAAAAGTAGTGGCAAAGTGAAAGAGCTCAAAATCTTTTATTATGTGATTGTATTTTCTTTGATGTAAGAATTTCAACAAATATGCACGATATGTCAAATGACTGTTTTGTTTCTTCCTATGACTATATAGTAGTTGTAACACCCCGGTTTTGACCCTGTTGTATTAAATGTACATGATGTATATATTGTAATGAATCGTGGTGTGGAGCTAAAGGCAAAAGCCCCACCATCGATTTAGTTGTGTTATGTTTCAATAAACGGAATCGTTGCCGATGGTCTATCATGGTACACGACATATATTAAGTTTTGTCATCATGTAAATATGCATCTTTAATTAAATAACCCAACCAACTATGTTCACGGCAACTAAATTGAGAAGGGGCATGATTTTCCTAAGGATAAGGAGGGGGAATTATTAAACTTTGAACCTATGGGGAAAATCCATGTGTCAGCTGTTAAACCCTTGTGATTTGCTCACTTCCCCTTGTCTTATCCAACTACCACCATTAAAGAGTTTTGCTATTAGTTGGGGCAGTTATGGCTGGGGAGTGGAGTGTGGCAGCATCGTCAGTCCTTGCCCACACGCACACTCCACCAGCAGGTTGACCCTCACGTTGGCAAGGAAAACCACCACCGCAATCACTCCAGGTGAACATCCCACTCTCTCCACGACAGTGCTGAAAACACTCCCGCACTTCCGACTACGCCATTCTCTCCATTGTCGCTCAACCTCACGCAGGGACAGTAGTTCTGTTCATTCTCATGCACATGATTCTTTCCTATTTTGGTCTCACGCAGCCAGGAGAAGGAGCCGTTTCCATTGTCATTCACATTTTCCACAGAGAGGAATCTGGTGTGTTTCCATTTGTATTTGGGATCTGGTGTAAATCTTCTCTCACGCACTGGGTTTTGCGTTGTTGTTACTCACACAGCACACTGGGGGCCGTTCGGTCACTATCAACCACGATTTTTCCTATGGAGAGCCATTTTTATGCTCAGGGACTGTGTTCTTCCCGGTGGCTTCATTGTTGAGAACGGACTGTTGTTTCCCTACGTTGCTGGTTGTGTCTGCTTTACATTTTGGGGCTGCTTTAGGTTGTTTTGTAGTCGTTTTGGCCACGATAGGGCCAAGAATGACTCAGGAATTGTTTTTCCTATCCAAGCTGTGAATTGCTTGTGTGACTGCGTGTATGCAGTGGTTGGTCTTCGAACTGTGTTGGAGTAGGGATGAGGGCTTGGTTTTCTTGATAAACCTGGTGTGTTTGGGAACCACATAGACAGAGCTAGAGTGTTGGCTTTCTTCTCCACAACCCATGAATAGCACTGGAAGGGAAGTCAGGGCTCGAGGGACTGTGTAGCAAAGAAGGGACTGATTCCTTATGTTGGGTGTGTGTGGGTGTCTTAGAAGTCAGGCTAGTTTTGGTGTAGGTGTCCCTGGCTCTGTAATGAGCTCACCAGCCTAGCATTTAGCCTTTCCCAGCTCTTGGATGGCCTGATAAACTTGACCATGTTGGCTTGGATATCTTGTTGATGGCCTAATAAACCCAACTGTGTTAGCTTGGCCGTGTTTTGTGTATCCTTGGCTATGTGTAAGCCTGCTTGTTCCTTATTCCTTGGGGAATCATGCCCAGCTCGGGGGTGGTGGCGTTGCTGAGAGATTAAGGAGCACGCTGGCCTATGGTTGGGTGGGACATTGCAGCAACATAGCTGGTTGCAGGACGAGTTCTTTATAAGATAAGTAATTTTGTCTATTTTACTTATGCAATCATAATTACTGTTAATGAATATGATGAACATGTTGAATGAATGAATGAATGTATGTTTGCTTCCGCTGTGTATGATAAATAATTATGCATCTTAGCATGTTCTACTTCAATGCATTTTGTTTCGGCATTTTATGTACATACATGTTCATGGGGCGGTTTGCTCGGATGGTTATCGCCATGGTGGTGTCCTCTTCGTCGGTCGGAGGGTTGGGGACACTACACTAGCAATTGTACCTAGGGGTGCAATAAAAGAACACAGTGTTGCAAGCTAAGCAAGGAGATGTGGACATATACAACAAGACATTATATTCTTCACATAATCGGCCATTACATTATCGGCGTGTATTCTTCTCTCATCCAAATGAGAATGGATTGTTAGTTTTTGTAGTTCTTATGTTACGATCAAGTAACATTGCATAAATTTATGGATCTATCTACTATCTTGTTGCTTATACTAATGATTGTCAAATTCCAATTTATTAATAAAATATGGTTTTTTGTATCCTTATCTTTCTTAGAGTTTATACAAATTTTTTACTTGCAGAATAAGTATAATTTTCCAATACTGTTTTGTTCAAAATAAAAGTTATAACAGTTTCCTCATTGACAGATGCCAACCATTATCTATCCACCCTTGAAAATTTGATCCCCTAATAATTGCACTTGGAAAGCTAAGGTACAGACTACCCATGTATTGCTGACAAAAGCTGTGAAGTAAGTGTATAACTAAGACATTTCTAAAAACCCCTGATATAGTTCTATACCAAATAATATTAAACTTGACAAAGAAGAAAAGAACAAATGATGTGGTTTACTTAAAAGTCTAAATGCACAGAAGAAAAGACTTTCTACTAAATATGAGTAAATCATGAAAGTAAAATAACTATGAAGTATGAACATAGCGAGGGATAAGATACATACTCTTCGTAGCAAAGTAATGAATAGGACCATGTTAGCTCAATTATTCAATAAAAGAGAGTTACTCAAAGAAAATACCATAAAATACTTTGTTTTAACTGAGTTTGGTTTAGAAACAAATCATAAAAGAGCTTTAGAGGCCCACCTCTACTACAAAGAAACTTGCAACTGATAATTTGTTTTCTTCTTTAGTGTCATTATTCATCCATCCTTGGAGAAATAGGGGCTGGAATCTGTAACAAGTTACCAGTATCCATATAGGTTGGGCAAAAATGTAAAAGACGTAAAATAGGATTATCGACTGTCCTGTGTCTCTTAGAAGATCTCTTCTAATAGTTTTTAATAGAGATGTTGCACAACTATTTTTGAAGAATGCAACAATTGTTGTTGATATGTGGCGGGGAAGATTCGGGTGGTGTGTCGAGATCTAGATATGATCGGTTTGCAAGACGATCACCATTGTTGAGGACCGACTTAGAAATTAATACGAAGAATGTCTGCTCAAAGCAATTCTTTGACAAAGGGACAAATTGTAGAACAAATAATAGCCTCGAGGAGTTTAAAGAAGGAAGAGGGGAACTGCAAGTAATGCAAGCGCCCATGTTAAGACATTCAATTGGAATTCTTAGTTTGCTTTCTTAGGAGAGCAAACTGTTTTGAGAAAGTAGAAAACACTTAATTTTGCCGAGTCTAGTAAAGAACAGTCCTATATTTGAAAAGCATACTGTACTCAGAAAGTAGAAAACACTGTTTTGCCTACTACAGGAAAGAGCAGTACTATATTTTTAAAGCACTTGAGCTTAGGCCCACTAAATTTAGGAAAAGCTAGATGTTTACACCTGAACTGAAGCATTTAGTCTTCCAACTTACAAGAAATTAGCTCTTATTGAAGCAATAGAATTGATTGCATACTTAAAATTGTCAGCTTTCTAATTTAGGCTTCTTAAGCTAAATTTAAGCAAAATTCTTTCCGTCAGCACTGTTATGAAAGCCAAGTTTAGAAGTGAATAATATATACACGCATTATGTCTCTATCTTACATTACACTGGCCTACAACGCCCATACAAAGATCAGCCCAAAATTACATAACGAAGAAAAATAATTTAATTCACATAGTCTTCCTTGATGCCATTTTTATTAGATCATTGCTTCTTGATTGATGTCATTTTAGATCTTTTTTGTTAGAAAAGCAAGGTGCCCTTGCAACCTAAGGCAACAGAGATACCTTGGTAATATATATATGCCTTATAAAATACCGAAAACACATTTGATGTCCCATCTCTGCTATTACAAGACTTGTAAAATAACACTGAAGATACATTTGATATCCTACCTCTACCGTGACAAAAATAAAAACAATAACACTGATAAAACCTTTGATGTCCCACGTCTTCATTAAGAAGAAAAACATGAGAGAAAAAAATCCCACATGGACCCAACTGCATCATTTCTTTGAACAATTTGCAACGCACTATAGAATATACAGTAAATGTACATATATTTGGAGTAAAAATCAAGAATGATAGGTACTATTAATTTTGGAAAAACATGAATAACCAAGTCGTTTTGATTTCATACACAAGTTTGAAAACCACAAGCAAGAAAGTGATTAATTGCAAATTTGACGAGGCAATAGTGACTAGACAATTTTTTTAGATTGTGGCCCAATCTACATGGTGTGAAAGAGTACCGAGCTTACATCCAAGGATACTTAAATGAATCAGATTGTTTACCCTGAACAAAGAATCGTTGGAGTGGTCGTCTTGAGTTGAAACTAAATGTGAATTACTGACAGGTTCAAATTAAGCCGAGGCTAGAATTTCCCGGATCAATCTGGATCCATTAACATCACAAATGAGTTAGAGGTCTTTGTGTGGGAAAGGAATTCAATGGAAGGCACCTGTGTTGCCACAACAGTTGAATGGGAACTGGAAAGGATAAGCCACATTCGGAGCAGGATAATTCAGGAAAACCGTGCTTTATCCAGACATGAACATAAATTGAAGAAGGATATAGAATTACCTGAAAGATCCCACCAAGTTTGGAACCCAAGAATTAGACCTCCACGATCTGCCTGAGCATTTTGCGACCTGCATTGGGTCACAAAGAGGAAGGAGTCAAGGACTTGAAACACCTCAACATTATTCAAGACGAAGTTCAATAGAAGAGTCATATATGGCACAGAATCCAGACCCACAAATATCAACTGATCTATTAAGACATAAAGTAAAGTCCACCGTTTGATGAATAATTCCTGCTGCTCTTTTATTGTCAATTGAATTCAAGGATCCATTGCAGGCTGAAGCAACCTGAGGCCCAATAGACTTTGTAAACCATGATATGGGATTTGGAGCCATTCCTTTGGATATTCCCAGAGCGTATCCCAACAAGATCGGTTCGTAAACATACTTTTGGTGGCCGTAAAAGCAGTGTGTGTGTCGTGGCCCTCTGAATCACTACCGACCTAAACTCCATGGTTCGTTCATGGCACCGCTCCACTGTGCACCTAACCTGATTTCTTCTCATTCCCGACCCACTGTGCACCTACCCTGATGAACGATGGAGATTATCCGAATCGTCGGACGAAAAAAATTGAGGGATGAAATAAAAAACACATTAATTTCGGGGAGTAGAGTCCCACTTGTTGAAACGCCTAACGGCGTAAATATAAGTTCATCATGACATTACCTTACCAAAATATTTAAGTTATTATTATTATTATTTTAGTTTTAATATTTATTAATATAAAAATATATTAAATTATATAGTTGGAAAGGTCAATTAGATTTTCCTTTCATGAAATTTAGAACATAGTAGATTGAGAATGCTTTAAAAAAATTGAACGTTATTTTCTTGAAATATAAAAAAGAAATTTAGAAGATAGTAGATTGAGAATGCTTTAAAAAACTTAACGTTGTTTTCTTAAGATAGTAAAAAAAAAAATATTAAGAGAAGGCTTTTTTTGAGTATGGTATTAGATTATTTATGATAATTATAAATTTAGATATCAAAAATAAAATAAAAATCATTGAAAGGTCTATTGCAACAGCTTGGAACCTATAATAGATTTAGAGGTTTTGAAGAGACCTCTTAAACTATAAAGCAAAGAAACATAAAAGGAAATGAACATGACAAACTGAGAGATATTGTTAATGTTCATTAATCATAATATGAATCTAGGATGATAAAGTTTTGTTAGGAGAGTTGGGGGTCTTCGTCTGCAACTCCCTCACATATACTTTTGGGACTTTTTGTCCTCCTAGACCACATAGGCTTTGAGTCCCTAGTGGAATCACATCAAGGCATCATACTTGGTTTGCATAAAGTCATGCTTCTTCACGACTTTTAAGTGAAGCATAGCCTCACTTTCTTCCTCTACTTCTTCGATGAGAGATTTCACTAACCAATATATTTTTGTCATTCTATTGATTTGTGTAACAGATCCTAGGGAAGCTTGTTCCTAGCATCCATGACAAGGCCTTTCCATCCACATATTTGGAAGAGGTATCCCCTCTCTTGTCCCTTTCTCTATTCTCTAACCTATCAAGTCATTTCTTGATTGAGTTAGGGTGCGACATGTGATGTTTGTTGGTTACCGACATAACTTCCAATTGGTCTCAAGTCTGCTTTCTAAACTCTAGTAAGATAGGATTAGGAGTGTTCCTAGGTTGACCTCTCTTGGAGCAAGAGAGATCAGTTACTTGTTCCTCCTTGATCTTCACCCCCTCCCCTTCATTTCAATTATGCTGATGGCGTGCCTAGTGGTCCTTGAGATACTTGAGTTTCACATGGAAGACTGCTCCCATGAACTGGTGAATTTGTGTGAGAACTTACCACAAAGAACAATGCCAAAGTAATTTCTATTTGGTTGTCTCAAAGTCATAAAGTTTCTAATGTGCATGGGATATGCAAGGCCTAACGATTAGGCCAAAATTGTCGTTCCCTCTACTAAGTGGGTTGTAAAATTGCCTATTTTACCAACACTAAAAATAAATACCATTCAGAGAAACAAAATAATGAAATATTGATGAGGGAGACTACAAATGAGGGTAAACTCTTTGATGATAGCCATGAAATCAATTTGGCACTTCATACTTATACCATAGCTATCATGCTCCCTCCATTACATCAATTAATTAATAAGTAAAATCCAACTATCATTGTGAGAATATTGAGCAGGATTTGCCATGTTTTGGTGGGTCGTTACCTCAAATTTTCCATAATGTCAGAGGATGAAACTTTAATAAACCCCGGTCACTGCCATTTATTCTTGCACAAAGTGCTTACATTCTATTCCTGAATGCATGATAACCACTAACACCCTCCACCATTTATAACCTACTAATACACTTGTCATTTCAAATATGCACTCATGTCACCCCATCTGGGTGACTGAGATTCTGGATGTGTTATTCATGGAATTCTTGCTTGACATTGAAATGCTCAAGAATAGTCCAGTTGGTGTCAAGGTCCCCTAAGATTCTAATAACTACTTCATTGGTTAGTCTATCCATAAGAGTGTTGGTTTTTCTTCTAACATGAGAGGTGAGTAGAGTTGGTATTTGGATAGAGATCATGTGGATGCTTTCCCATATAGATCTCCAGTGTTTAGAGATCTTTTTTGACTTAGTACCATTGATCAATCTTTTTAGAGCTTGGATGAGAATTAGAGAGTAATCTTCGATGATGATCCTAAGGTAGTTTAGGGCTTTGGCTTTTTGGAGACATTTTTTCATTCCCTTAATATTTGTTGAATTGTTAGTGTCTATGCCCTAGTACATTGTGAAGGATCTAAGGATCTTCCCTTGGTGATATCTTAAAAATACACTTGCCTTTGCTGGGTGGATTACATTTGAAGGCCTTGTCGAAGTTTAATTTAATGTAATCCTTTTGGGGGGCTAGACTAGTCGCTTGGAGAGGTGATTTGTTGAGTACTAAGAATTGTGTTGAAATTAAGAGCTCAAAGATCAATGACTAGATTGTGAATAGTTTTGAGCTATTGGGAGGGACTTATTTTGTCTCTTTTTGCCAAATTTTGACGAGTATGGTCTTTGTTTTCTGCATTTTGATTTTGTTTCACAAATACTAGAAATAGGTAGATTCATTTTTAATATTCTTTTGTTTTGTTCTTTATATATGCTCTAGAATAAGAATCTTAGAAAGAGGCACCAACATCTATTCATAATTGCATTGGTGAAAGTTGTGTCTCTCTATTCTTTGGTCTTATGAGCTAGATATTGTTGTACTATGTCCATCTGCCATAACATTTCAATGCCAACATTCTAGAGTTTCTATGCTTGTGGGAATTGATTAAATATATTATTCGAAGTCTCCTCATTCTAGTGACATAAAATGGAGTTGAAGGGGCCTTCAAATACATGTCCCCTTTATCTATCCTAGGTCAAGTATTTAGTTTGAACTAGTAGCTAGAGGAAGGTTGAAAAATTTAACCATTGTTCTAACTCCAAAGTTTGGACAATAACTTGTCCTTATTAGGGGATTAGTGACCAAATTTTAGGTTATAGGATTCCTTGATCTGTAATAACCCCCTCTTCACAACCCCATCCAAGAATGTCTGGTCCCAAGTAGCATCTAATATTTTTGCTTTTAAGTTTTAAGTAGAGAGCATCTAGTTGCTCCGACTCATCTATTTTGTGTGAGCGTTTCCAAATCCTCCATGGGGAGGTGTTGATGTTGGTAGTGGGAAATAGAGGCCAGGTTCAAATTCAGACATTAGGTGTGCAATTGAGAGGAGGAGGCATCTTGGTGTTTAAGAAGTTGCTACCAATATTCTTCCCAAAAAGGAGTTGTCTATACATGCCTTACTTCCTAGAAGTTGTTGGATTAGAATAGTCTTATATATTTCCACACATTATTCCATATTTAGACCCTTTGAGATTATCATCCATGTGTATGAGTTATGGAGATGGGATGTAATCAGAATACTTATGCCTCCATAGTTCCGTGGGGTATCTTACCCATCACCACCAGATTTTTTTCTAGCATAACTTTGTTGAAGATTAATCCCTCTTAACCACTTGGGTAGGGAGATTTTATCCTAGGAAATTAGGGGACATTTTTCTTATTGCTTGCTCTCCCCCAAAGGAAGACTCTACGAATATCTTGGATGGCATTGGGGATTTTTTTTTGGGGGGCATGACCTACAAAAACCAACTTTAGAAGGGCAAGGAAACCAAGGAGGTTGAGGTATCTAAAAGTATAGGAGGAAATTTGTTTGAAATCAAGCTTGGTTAAAATGTCATCCCAAGAGAGATTTATAAATGCATTCAAAAAGTGGGGCTCCAAGGTACTTGGTGGGAGGTGAGCCGATATAAAATACAAGGATCCAAACATTGTTGCATTGAGTGATAGGAGGGGTGTTGAGTGAAGAATATTTGGGACTTAAAATGATTTACAACCATACCTGAATCAAGGAGAAAATAGTCCAAGATATATTTGAAGGCCAAGGATTCCAAGGTGGATGGGTGGCCCATAAGGAGGGTGTCATCCATGAATTGGATATGGGAGAGGGGATTGAGGGCATTGTGGATAACCAAGACATGAATTTACCTTCAACTATGTCCTAGTTGCGCCTTTTGCTTAATCCACTTGACCATGGGGATAAACATGAAGGGAGAAAGGGGATCTCCTTTCCTAATACCACATGTAGGATTAAAGGTTTTAAAAGGAGAGTCACTAATAAGAATGGAAAATAAAGTTGAGGAAATGAGATTGAGCACCCAACAAACCAAGATGGGGAAAAAGACAAAGGTTAAAAGCATTTGCTTTATGAAGTTCCAATTGAGTCTTTCAAAGGCCTTAGAGAGATAAAATTTGATGAGCATACTTAATTTCTTGGAGGTTTTTAAAGAGTGTAGAGATTTGTGTGTTGTGATGATGCCATTGAAGATTTGTTTGCCCTCAATGTATTCCCCTTTCTCTTTTGAGGTAATTTGATGCATAATGGGCTTGAGATGAGAGGCTATTATCTTGGTGATGATCTAATAAATGACATTGTGAAGGGATATGGGTTGGGAGGAATTTGTCTAAGGAATTTTATTTCTCCTCTTTTGGGATGAATCTTAAGAAGGTGGAATTTAAGGCTTGAATAAAGCCTTGTGACATTATGTAATCTTCAACCACTTTCCAAATATTGGAGCCCACCGTGGACCAACAAGATTGGAAGAAGTCTACCATAAATCCATCTAGGCTAGGGGCTTTTCTAGGGTCCATTTCTTTCATAGTTTGTATACAAAAAATTACCCAAATGAGAATAAATAACCAAGAAAGAGTAATCCATGCCTTAATAATGAAGAAAAGATATGAATAGAAATCCTCTTCAAGGGGGAAACCTCCTTATACAATGTACTAAATACACAAGAAAATATGAGATGAGATAATTATAAACTAGATATCCTTGGTATATAGATAGTAGATAAATGATATAATTACAATTATAGAGCCTACATAATTGCAATTAGGGTCCTAGCCGACCAATAAAGATAATACTAATATGATGTAATATCATAATATATAGGGATTAACATGCCCCTCCCTTTCAAATAAGTGTTGTCCTCAACTCTTAATTAACTACAAATGTTTTTGCATGAAGAACTCATCTTCCCATCTTGCCTCTTCTATTGGAAATGTAACACTCATCCTAGTGATGGGTGTTAATTATCGTTACTCTTCTAAGCTTGAAGCAAACTTTAACTAATATTAAAATAATAAGATCTAATGCATATTCATAAAATTTATCATTTATTTATCATGCTAATAAATTCTACACATATTCCTCTTTTTCACATCTATACAAAAAAAAAAATAGAATACCAAAAGAGAATGAGTTACAAAATTCCATAGAATATATCTATGGGTTCTTACTTTTGCAATAATAACCCTTTTACATGTATGTCTAAGTAAAATGACTAAGTAAAGGAAAGTGGAATACCTCTCTTGTACATGTAGTTGCAAGCAATCTATCGATCCAACGAAGTTAGTCCAGTCCAAAGAAGTAGTAGTAAGTAGTATAAAATCTTTACCTAAAACGGGATTAATCCTCCCAACCAACTAGCAGTAAGATACTAGTTCTAGGAAAACTATAGGTTTCCTATCCCTCTGTGCCCACAACCCTGTAACTATAATAACAACCCTCTTTCTTAATTCTTGAATCCAATCCCCAATCAAACTGACCAGTTCCCATCAAATATATGTTCTAAAAAAATAGCCATCTGTCATAAAATATGCTATCCAAAATATTCCCAAAATTCCCTTCTCGAACCCCCTACCATGTCTCTTCAAATACTCACCCCTCCTCATTCCACCATCCTTCTTCAAGGTCAAATATTGTCATAAACTAGATCACCTAATCCCTTAATGGCCTTTCATTACACCCTTAACAAGTCATAACTAACACATTTATTCCAACCTAGACTCATAAATTTAAATATTATAAAATATTAAAATATATTTATGTTGATTATTTTAATCACTCAACTATCATTCACACCACAATTGTTAAGTAAGCATTAAATGGGTCCACCTAACATGATAACAAACTAATAGTTTATGCATATAAGCTATAATGACCAACATAATGAGATATCCACTAGTGACAACTAATGGATGCAATTAATAATTTATATTTTAAATGAGAGAACAAGCTAATGTGAGTGGCCTACTATTCAATCTAACTAAAGTAATGAAGTTTTTTATATCTATAATTAACAGCCTAATTAACATCACACATTAATATGTTTATAGTCATTCATCACCACACATTATAATACTACAAGAACCAATACGTACTTGGATTTACATCATACCTAGTACTAGCATACGTGTGCAAGGTGTACATGTGTGGCCAATGTATGCATAGCTTGCACATGTACTATATGCAACCATCATCATCTCTAATGCATAAATCCTAACTGACAATTCAATAATGACTACACATGCAAGACATGGCAACCACATATGAAAGACAACCATTTATTACCATCAACATTAACCAATCTTAATAATTAAGTCAGGATACATAAACATTATACTTAGTTTTATCATAATGAATTAAACAATTATTTATAGTTGAAAGGTACCAACTAGTACAACTAGTTTGGTGTCTCAAGCCCACAACCTGGAATAGTGCTAATCTAATCATCCTTCCTCCCTAACCTACTTCTGACTTCCACTTCCTATCCATTCCTCTACCGGAATATCTTGGAGCATTAATTATTTTGGCCTAACCCCATATATAAATCGTAAGTGGAAGCATCGAGTAAATTGATCTAACCACATAAATAACTCATAAGTGGAAGTGTCGAGTAAATATTCCTAACCTCCCTAGTAGGAAACCGATAATCATCATCTCACAACTTGGGAAGTGTGACTCGACATAACCCTCCCATGACTCTGGGTTTTAGAGGATACATAGTGGGAAATACCTCCACCCCTCCTAATAGGACTAGGGTCAACACCCTATCACAATTCACATTGTGTTGCTATTGTGGCCATCAAAGTTCTATCATTGACCGACTAGTTTGGGAAACCTATTTCCTATATAAACCTACACTACTCCATACATAATGACAAGTATCTGGCTATCACATAGCCCCTCTAACCTGTGATTTAGTTTTATCGAAAACATACATTCATACATAATCATTCTTTCATTGTTTCTATGTCAGTTACCAATCGATCAATCATCAATTAATATAAACAATTTAATATATCTATTATGTGCATGAATTCCATTCATCCATTCAATTGTAACATACAATGGTATCCATGTACCTCATCATTTTATTTAAATTCTGCATACTAAAAGCTAAAGCACATAATTGTTATCAACAATAATAGGAATGATAAACTTAAAACACAATTGTCACATATATATAGGTTCATAATTATGCACACATAGTTTATTTAGTCAAGCTGAGTTCAACAATTATTGAGACGAGTTTATTGAGACATATTCCCAATGCTGACTTGGTATGGATAATGGTAATAAAAGACCTGGTGTCTTGATTGTCTCTCCTTTTTTTTGTTGACAAATCAAACATTCTACCATACAAATTTTGACATAATTTTTAAGACCTTTCCAGAAGAAATCCTTCTTGGCCATGTGGTACATTTTCAAGAACCCTGGATTCCTTCCTACAGGAGAAGTGTGCAATTTCAAAAGGATCTTCTATTTGAGTTGAGGATTTTTACATTAATAAAGGTGATATTGGTACCATAATAATCACAAATATATCTAGTGAATTGGGGTCCTCGTGCAATTGCTAGCTAATCTTGCATGCATGTTGATCTTGTTTCCATTCGGTCCTTACTTCTTTTTCCCAATAAGATTGCATAATGGAAATAACACAAAGTAATCCCTCAGTTTCATCTTCTTTTATTAAAAGTGCATCAAACACCACATTCTATTTTCCCTTTTTGTATATTATTTCAAAGTCATAGCCTAACATATTTGTAACCCATTTTTGTTGCTCTTATGATGATAACCATTGTTCCAAAAATTCCTTAAGGTTGTCATGATATGTTCTTAACTTGAAGTGTCTTCTTATTAGGTAAGGGCGTTATTTCTTAGCTGCGTGTAGTATGACTAACATTTCCTTTTCATAAATTGGTTTGAGTAAGTTTTTTCCTTTAACTTGGAAGTTTTCAAAGCAAAGGGGCCTTCCTTCTTGCATCAAAACTACACCAATTCCTTTCCTTGAGGCATCACATTCCACAATAAAGGTTTTTGTGAAGTCAGGTGTGGCTAACACATGAGTTGTACATAGAGGCAATTTAATCTTTTCAAAAGATTTGGTTGCTTCTTGGGTCCAAGAGAATGCATATTTTTTTAATAACCTTGTAAGATGTGATGCTATTTGACCATAAATCTTGATGAACTTGTAGTAGTAGCCTATAAATCCTAATAATCCTCTAAGACTCTTCAATGTCCTAGGATTGGCCATTCCATGATAACCTTAATTTTGTTAGGATCCACTTTGATTCCTTCATGAGATATAATATGACCCACATATTCCACTTCCTAGTCCCCAAAGGAACACTTACAAGGCTTGGCATATAGTTGGTGCTCCTCCAATAGTTTTAGGAGCTTATCAACATGTTGTACATTCTCTTCCCAAGATTTGATATAGAATAATATGTAATAAGAAAATACCAACAAAATATTTATGAGGAATGGCTTAAATATAAAATTCATCAAAATTTGGAATGTGGAAGGCGCATTGGTAAGGCCAAATGGTATTGCCAAAAATTCATGATGACCTTGATGTGTTTTGAAGGATGTTTTTGGTATGTCTTCTTTCCTCATTCTAATATGACGACATCCAAAACAAAGATCGAATTTTGGTAAAGAATTTTTCTCCTTGTAATTCATCAATCACTGAAACATGAAACTTATCTTTAATGGTCATCTTATTGAGCTCTCTATAATATGGACACATAGGCCATGAACCTTCCTTTTTGTGAACCACCACCATTGGTCCATAGTAAGGAATTTGGCTAGGTTGTATGATGCATGCATCTAACATTTATGGAACCAATTTTTTAGTATCACTTTTTTGTGCATATGGGTACCTATAGGGTCTGATGTTAGGTAGTACACTTCTTGGTTGCAAGTGAATAACATGGTCACAACCTTGAATATATGGAAGAACTTTAGGTATCTCTCCCAATACCTTGGAATGTTTGTCAATAACTTGTTGGAGATCCATTGGACTAGAGGGTATAAATGCTTGAAAATCTAGTGAGCACAATTGTACAATTGCTCCATGGTGTCCCTTTTTCAACAATTTCGTCATGTTTCTAAACCTTATCACTATATAGGGTTTCCCTACATACCTTTGAGTTCAATTTCTTTTCCTTCTAAGCATAATATCATGAATAGTTCCTAGAAATTAAGAGCCATTATTCCCAATTATTGTATCCATTGTATCTCCAGTACAATATCAACAACAACCATTTGGATTGCAATCCATTGTAGCTCTAGTACAATATCAACACCAACCATTTGGATTGCAATCATTGGCCTATCCAATGCATACTCACCCAAAGTAAGGTTAATACTATGACACTTGAACAATTTATGGTACCTCCATGTGCAATCATTACTTGATATTCTAGTTCCAGATATATAAAGGAGTTGCAAATTTTGGCTAACCTACAATCAATGATGTTATAGGTACTACCAAAATTAATCAACAATGTTACCTTTCTCTTTCTAATATATTATTATATTTTGAGAGTTTGAGGAGTTATAATGCTGACCAATGTATGATATCTTCTATATCCGCCTCTTGAGGTTGTCCTAGATTTGGATAATGTTCCTCTTCGTAGTCTATGTAGAATAATTTATTCTCACTATACTTATTCCCCTTATTGTACTTATTGTCACAGTTTTAACATAGTCCCTTTTCTATGATTTCATCTACTTGTTTAGGTTTCAACCTTGTAGGGTTAGGCTGAGTGGAGTTGGGAAGGTAAACATTTCCCTCTCTATAGGTGTTTGTGGCAGTTCTTCTAGTAGACATAATTTTATTTTTTGTCCCTCCTAGTGCGATATTTTTACTTTCAATTTTTCTTGCCAAGCTAAAATCATTCTCCAGTGATTTAGGCTCAAATATATGCACATCATGTTGAATATTTTCATTTAAAGTTCCCATAAAGAGATCCAACAAATTATCTTCTGAAATATTCTTCACCCTAATATTTAACTTCTGAAACTGTTTGATGTGCTCTGTAACTTGACCTTTTTGCTTGAGATTTATTAACTGGATAAATAATGTGTTGCTCTTAATATCCCCATAATGTGCACTCAATTCATCCATAAATTTAGGCTAAGAGACAACATAGTCCTTTTTATAGTCACAAATCCATTGATACCATACAAATTGATTAAGCTCTTAATATGAGGATGCAATAGTTGCCTTTTCCAAAGTTGGCACTTGGTATGGATCAAATAATTGCTACATATGGAATATCCATGTTATTGGATCATATCCATAAAAAACATTTCATTCTAGTCTTGGGAATGAAGTAGTTCCTTGGAACGAATTTGAACCCACAATGAAGTGGATTATGTAGTGATGAATGATCATGTGTAGGAGAATTGAACCTCTTATTCTCTAATTGTTTTTCAAAATTTTCAATCTATAACTGGAATAAGTCCTTCTTTTCCTCCTTATCCTCTTATTGATTAGAATAATAAGGAATAATTTTTTCTTATCTCAATCAACAATGCCTTCACCTCTTGAAATCCTCTTTACTAGCCATATCATTGGTCATCTTTATCGAATCCTCTTTGCTGACCATTGCTCTGAGATCCTCTATACTGGATGTATTTTCAATATTCCTTTTCATATCTTCTTTGAATGTTATGAGATTAGCATTATTTACCATAATTTTATTGTCAATGTTTCCTAGTCAGTTGGAAAACTTGGAGAAGTCATAGTTTAATTATTCTTGCTCCTCTTGTGTCATAATTCAACCTTCAGAAGGTTTAATGGGGGTAGAATTTTTCACTCTACCGTTCTCCATTTTATCCCATAATATTTAATAGAGTTCCTATCTATTTCCTCTTTATTCCAATTTTTGAATCACCCAAATCAGACCTTCAAATCAAAAGCTAAGCAAAATTCAAAATAGCATACCTTTTAAAGCCCTAANTATATATATATATATATATATATTCTCTTCAATTCCATGAGCCTATCCTGATTTTGATGTGCCAATAAATAGTTATGGTAAGTTTCCCAACACTTGTTGTTTTTGTCCCTTCTAGGAGAGCAAAAGAGTATGGCTTGCTATGTGTCCAATTTTTAGGATATGATTCTAAATTTATACCACAAACAATAAATTCCATATTATTTTAGATGAAATATGTCTCACTCAATTTGGATCTTGAAATCTCCAGATATAACAAATTTTCCTAGAACACCTATTTGAGAGTAGTTTTTGGACTAGTCAGAAACCCTAACTTCCATAGGGTATAACTACGAAATTTGAATGAATCAGGACATGAAACTTGTACCACAAATGTTTATATATGTACTCTGAAACCCCTCCAAGTTTCTCTGTCTGATACATTCTAGAAAAAAATTATAGTGAAAATTCCAAGATGACTCATTTTGGAAGTGTCCAAGCTCAGATACCAAATGTTATGCAACAAATTCCCCCAAAAAGTATAAATAGTCAAGAAAGAGTAATCCACACCTTAATAATGAATAAAATAGGTTAATAGAAATCCTATCTGAGGGGTGAAACTCCTTATATAATGTATTAAATACACAAGACAAGATGAAATGAGATAATTCTAAACTAGGTATCCTTGGTATATATATTGGAGATAAAGGGTGTAATTATAATTCTAGAGCCTACATAATTACAATCAGGGCCCTATACGACCAATAAAGATAATACTAATATGATGTAATGAAACAATATATAGGGATTAACACAATTGACTCTATTTATTTTTTAGAAATGGGCAGTAGAAGGCAATGGTTTTGTTTTGTTGTTACTTAGTTTGAAATGTTTTGAAGAATCTTGTCTATAGTTTCTCTTATGTCTAGACCGGGGTCTAAGAGAAAAACTTGATAGTAATTCCTAAATTTGTTCTTGATATTCTCCTATTTATCCAGGGTGGCGCCTTGGGAATATTTCCAGGTGGTGATTATGTTCATGTTCCTTCTATTGATCATTGATTTATGAAAAAAAAAGAGTTTCTATCTCCTTCTTGGAGACAATGCATCCTCTATTTTTTGTTTCCATAATATTTTCTCCTACTTGTTCATAGCATCTAGTTGTTGTTGGAGGGATTATTCTTTGTTAATTAGGAGTGGGTCCCTTCCATTGTTGATGATGTTGAGTTGTAGCTTTTCAATTTGAGTCTCTATATATTTTTGGCCTGTAAATGTTTTTTTACAGTAATGGGTAGTATATTTAATATTAAAAAGAGAGGAAAAAATACTAAACAAAAATAATAATACATCCAAGTTCTAGGCCTTTGGCCTGGAAGTTCAAAACCAAACAACTGTCTAACTAAAATTCCATAAAATTGGAGGCCCCATTACTTATTATAGATTTTACATATTGATAACTGTAAGTCCTTACAAATTTTCCTAATAGAAACTTAAATCTACAAAACATATAAACTTAGAAAACTAGAACTTCAATGAAGCCTGCTCTTCAATTTTTAGCAAAGGTATCTAGGAATATGAACCCTCTACAACATCTTTTTCTTTCAGCTTCATCTGGAGAACTCTAATTTCCACCTCTAGAGCTTTAGTCCTGGCCTCTAGCTCTTGAGAATAGTCTTGCTGATGTTCATAGTTATCCACAAGGATACTCAATTGGCACCAGAATTCACCTCGTTCTACAACCCAGTTACTATCTTCCTCGTCCTACTAGTCCTCTCAATTCCTTTCCTGATCTCTGATATCATGTTTGAGGTTCCTCACATGTCTTCTGAGCTTACGAAAATTAGCAGACAACTGGTTAACACCATGCTCCATGCAACAATCTGTATCCTCAACCTACTCGTCACTATCCATCCATTCCTTTAGTTGATAGTATCACCCCTCTAATGCGGAGACAGTAAGAAGAATGGAATGGATACCTCTTCTATATGATTATGCCATGCTTTTCTTTTTTCCAGACAAGGGAGAAAACCCCTAGGGAATGTCGATTTATTTTCCTTCATTGGTCACCTCTACAAATTATTATGAAATCCTCCCATGCTTTGATATGAAGTTTCCAAATTATGAGACTATAATTCAATATGCTTTCATGATGCTTATTACTTTGAATTTCCCGATTCATATTCATTTTCATGAGGCACTCCTACTCAACCAACTCGTGGGAAGCCCGAGACACATATGATTTCGTCCCCTGTTGTCCTGTCTCATTGGATTCACCTTCTCTTCCATCACGACTGAATGAGGAAATGAATTCAAGAAATTACATGATTTTATTATGTTAGATGTATGGCGTGAATCCTTAGTAGTCACCACATGTACTTGAGGGTTCAATCTAAGATAGACCCCCTACCTCCATAAGTCTCCTTGAACTTTCATACCATCACCACTGAATAGGGACTTAGTCCTAATGTTTACTCGACCCCCTTATTTTCTTTTACAAACATATTCCTAATGTTCTTATCCTTATGGGATTGGGTCATTCGAGATATCTCCCTTAAAAAACAAATATTTCCTTCTGACTTAGCCATGTCCATACTAACCAGAGTGTCTGCCTCTTTGTTGTGAATTCTATGGACATGAAAGGTGTTATGAATATAAAATATATAAATAAATGAATAATAAATATATTTATAATTAGTAATAAATGAGATAAAAGTATTATTAAAGGTTATGACTCTTTATGAAGAGTTAGTATATGCCCTTTTAACAATTATATATGGGCCTTTTCATATGTGTAAATAATGATTCATATTATCAAATACATTACATATTATTTCCAAAATAAATTATACTTATTTATATTTTGCATAATTAATTATTGTGATTTGAAATGATCACAACATTGGTATCAGAGCAGAGTCTAAACCGGCCTTTGGCCGTCATCTCATATCTTCTCTAAATAAGGTCATTGACCAAAAACTTGTTTTTTTCCATTAAATATTTTTCATTCCTCCATGTTCCAATTTGATGCCCCGTATTCATTCCATACTTCATCCACCACGCCCTTATCACACTGCACATGTAGTCCTTTTTCTCCCATACCCAACCTTCATCCCTTCCCCACACCTTCAATCCCTCATACCTTTATGCACCACTCTCTCCTACCATCATGCAACAACTTCACCCTTCCTACACAACGAGCCCTGCTTCTTCAACTACATGTTCTCTTCCCTATCACCCTCTGCCCTCACATGTTGATATCCCCACACTCCATCCAACCTTGCTCCATACATTGCGACCTTTGTGATGTCACTACGCCGCCAATGACCCTTCCTCCCATTTCACATGCACCCTCTAGCTCCTCTGTAGTCCACACATTCCTCCCATGTTGCGTCATTAGCATCCCTCCCCACTTCTGTATTCCATGTCAACTCCCTTCTGCGTGTCTTATCCACTGCTCCCTCCTCCCAGTCGATCTCTCCCAAAAAATCTCCCACGCAACACTTGACTCTCCCAACTCCCAATCATATAACGATGCCCACATTCATGACTCATATGCCTATTCCATCCTCCATGCCTCCTGTGTATGCTCCTACACTCCTCCTGTGCCCATTTTCCAAATCCTCCCCCTTCCTCCCTTGCGCCTTCGATCCCTATCGAGAGTAAGCACCAAAAACTTAGTCCCAACCCTATGCTAGCTCCCCATTACGCTCCCCACTCCCAAACACCCCCATGCCATCCTCTCTCGCCATCAATCCATCTCCACAAATACTACATTATCCACCCACATCCAATCAATTCATTTGCCATCTGTCCCACACTAATGCTTATCTCATCCACCTTTAGGTTTTAAATTCCCAATTCCATGATCTTCCAATTATATATATATATTTGAAACAATAATAATATTGTTAATAATAATATTTATTAAATTAACAATATTATTATTATTTACTAGTTGGCTCCCAGCACTCCTAAACCACAATAGACGACATTATTAAACTTTGTGAACCCAGGTCCTTAGCTATCACCAATTATTGAATACCATTCCTATTGAAGAAACGATTCATTTTCCCACTAATTAACACAAAGGTTTTAAGTCAAACTACAATAATTGCACTACTACTATTATATTCAATATTAAATCTAATAATATTAATAATTATTAAAATAAATGTTATTTAAATTAAATCTAATAATATTAAAATTAACTTTAAATAAACCCAACCTTAAGTCATGATAAAAAAGTATTATGATTAAGAATAATATAAATAATATAAATGTTAAAACCCTAAACTATAACTAATATCAAATATGATTAAATTATAAACCTAATAATATAACCAATATCAACATTAATTTTAGTAAATTAACCCTAAACGTTTACAACTAATTTAGTTACTAATAATTTTATTAATACTAACATTTTTAACAATAATAACACTTTAATATAATTAAAAACATTACATACAAAACCTAAACCTTCTTAAATAATTAATACTACAATTCATGAATTAATTTAACATCAAAGTAATAACATTAAATTATTAAAATATAACATTAATAAAACATTAATGTAGCATTAAATAATTAAATCTATGCTATTAATTAAAAACAAATAAATAATTAACATTATTAGTACCATTAATTAGTTAATAAACCAAACAAATATTATTAGTACCATTAATTAGTGAATAAACAAGATTTTAATATTTTGATAATTATAAATATTCTTAACCTAAAAACTAAAACCTAGCCGACACTTAAAACCATCCTGACAATTCAAACACTACTCTCTGCACTTCAATATTAATGCTATAAATGAAGATCACCTACTCTTCTTTGACACACTGTCCCGATGATGAGTCTTGATGTGGACTCGAAACGTCGATGAAAATCATGAGATCTCTGGATATTCCGAACATCTATCATGAAATAATATTTATTGTTATATATATATTAAAAAACCTGAGACTTTTTTTAACTAGGGGGCTGTGAGAGGGATGCTTTGGAGCTTGCATGGGCGTTAGGAGATCTGGGAACCCATGGATTTGTAGGCTTGTATGACATGTTTTTGGGTTAAATTTCCATGGGGATGTGGTTTCTCCTTGGAGTTTTCCCACTATCACGATCCTCTTGCGGTATTCACCGGTCTTGGGAGTGCGATTTTCTGGCTGACAGGTTCTGCTAGAGTTTACTATTTTTTACCTTTTACTGTTACCATGACAGGCGACGATTAGGTTGATTACTCCACTGATCCCCTAGAGACAGAAGAAATTTGGGTTTTTCCAGCTGTTGGTGGGGTTGCTGAGGTGGAGGCTCATCTTTTGACATGGGCCGGAGGATGTTCAACGCATATTTTTTCTCCTGTTAAGAGTGTGGAAGGGGTTTCCCCTTCATATTTCCTGCTCTCTTCTCCCTCCTCTTTCCAGATTACCGAGTTTGCACTAGTTGTCCCAGGTGATGGTTCTGTGGTTATTGGTTCTCATTGGAAATAGGGGTTTGGGGACCAATCTTTATCGGTTGCGAAGGAATTTGCAGGTTCTCAGGCGATTCAGGGCTCTACGGGTTTTGGCCTAGTGATAACATCTTGTGGGGGTTCATATACACTTGGAGGAAGCGAAACCCTGATTGTCGTGGAAAAAGGGTCTTTAAGCCGATTAATTAGGGCTTTGGAATAGAGGGGCTGCCCTAGCCCAGTATTGGAAGGGGATTTTGGCACTGGCTCAAGCAGTGGATCTGAAGGTAAGGTCGGGAACAAAGGAGCTCATAGGTAGAACCGAAAAAGATGGGTAAAATCCAGAAGGGATGGCTATACCTACGCATTGGGTAAAGACGTTGTCTGGCACCATATTTTTCATATGACTAACCAGGCGCTGGTTGGGCATACCTTGGGGAGAATCTTTTCACTATAGACAATGGTGTAGTGGGCAGAGGCTATCCGGATTGTGGCCTTGGGTTCAGTCCCGGAGGTGGTTTCTCTCACCAGAGGATGGTTCACGTTCAACTTCCATCAGTCGGAACACCAATAGTGGGTACTAGTGTGAAATTGGTCGGTGGATCACACAACCCTGTTGATAAAACCTTGGCATCCTCTCTTCGATACGAGTAGGGAGAGGGTGGATATTGTGACTTTATGGGTGAGACTACCAAGGATCCCTTTACAATAGTAGACCGAAGATCATCTAAAAAACATTGGTAACATTCTGGGTACGTTTGTTGAAGCAGACCTCTCATTCATTGAGATAAAAATGCGGAAGGTAGCTTGGATACTGGTCAACCTCAATATTCATGAAGGCTTAGTAGAGGATATGATGTTAATCTAGGGACCTTTTCATATAAAGCAATTACTGGATTACGAAAATATTCCTTTCCACTGTAGGAGATGCCATGCCTATGGTCATCCAGTTTCAGACTGTAAACTTCTTGTCTGAACCCTCAATGGACATGGACGTCGGTAGAGGTTTGATGCAGAAGTGACAAGGGTGACTGAAGGACTTGATGGACCGTCTTTCTCTTAGTCCTCGACACCTGTGGTTCCATTTATTGTTGTAGTTGAGGACAACAGTCAAGAGGAGGAGGATTTGGGGCCTTTGTAGGTGGTGGAGGTAGACAGACAGGTTGACATTCAGAAATTGAAGGGGACCCCCTTTCCAGGTACTTTTACTCTCTCCCTTTCCTTTAATTTCATTGCAAATACTCTTAATATTTTTTATTTGGATTGGGTGGAAGATATAAAAAATTTGACTATCACCTCCTCACCTAAACAGGTTAGTCTACCTATCTCTGCTACACTTTTGGAGGAATCCCCCCTGCCTTTAGAAGCTGAACATGTTGTGGAAGAAGTTAATTCCCCTCTTTCCCCCCTTGACTCGACGGATTCTAGATATTTCCTTAGATCCTTCTCCAAGTTGGCCACAGGGGGTTTGGGTAAAACTTCAAACTTGACCTTTAAGGGGAGAGGAAGGAAATATTTCATTGCTAAGGCACAAACCAAAGCAAAAAAGGATCTCTTGGAAGGGAAACAATAGTCCATTGAGAGGGCGCCTAGAGCAGCGTGTGCCCAGAATAAGGGTCATAGATGAAGATTATGTCTTTCAACTGTCGGGGTCTATTTGGTTCCCATAAAACATCAACATTCAAGAGGGTGGTTGGCCTAGAACACCCTGATATTTTGTTGCTACAAGAAAATTTAGAAGTAGGATAAGTGGTCAAAGATAGGTTGGGAAATTGGTTCCTTGGGTGAAATTTTGAGACTCTGGATGCTAGAGGCCACTCTGGAGGGCTGGAAATCGCTTGGAATGAAAGTTATGTTAAGGTTTTGAATATTTGGGGGTTGGAATTGGTTTTGGGCCTGGAATTCCAGGCCTTGGATCTCAAGGTCTCCTTCATAATTTTTAATATCTATGGTCCGTATTTGAACAGGATCCCCTTGTGGGACTCTGTTTTTAACAACTCTTTGCTGGGAGGAGATATGGTGATTTTAGGGGGAGATTTTAATTTCTCCTTGGGGAATTCTGAGGTATGGGGACCTCATGGTCATGTTGATCTACTGACAATTTTTTTCACTCAGAAGCTGGTAGAAAGGAACTGGCTTGATATTGAACCCAACATCCTTAAGCCGACTTGGAAAAAAATAGATGTGGAGAAGGGAGAGTGGCGAAGAGGCCAGATCATTTCTTGATGGCTAAACAGGTGGTGGACAGGCATCATCAAATTAGGAAATGGGTGGGGTGTGGTGGGAAGTCATACCACCTACCTATCTTTCTGGAACTAAAAAATGGACCAACTAAACCCCCAAGTCCACTAAAGTCCAATAAAACCTGGTTAAAAGATGACTCTTTTAACTTATTGATCTCTTCCAACTGGATCCCGTATGATCCTAGCCTTGAGAGATCCGCGGCATTTCAGTTTGCAGAAAACCTCAAAAAGTTAAAGGAATCTATCAAACATTGGTCTATGGATAAGAGGTGCCGGGAGGATAGGGAATTGAAACAAGTTGAAAAGGACCTTTCTGAATTACTGGAGAAGGATGGAGGGGGTGTGTTGACCCAGATGGATAAAGACATAGTATCAGGATAGAAGGAAGAAGGAACACTCCGATGTTATAGAAGGAGTAGACGTGGAGATTGAAGAGCAAGGATACCTGGCTGGAATGTGGGGATGAAAGAACAAGTTTTTCCATGCTTATTCTAGGGGAAGGAAAGCCTCAAATACAATCTGGAGTTCATTGGATGATCATGAAATTTCATATACCACCTTTGATGGTATGGCCATGACTGGGGTGGATCATTTCAAGAAACTCTTTAAAGCTCCTGCTCAGTCTTCTATTGCAGAATTCATCAGAATTGCTCATTTCTTCCCAAGGTTCGTTGAGGATGAAGACAATAGGACCCTGATGGAGGAAGTCTCAGAAGAAACTGAAGGAAGTTCTACATAGTTTTCAGAAGGATAAAAACCCAGGTCCCGATGGTTGGATGATCGAATTCTTTGTGGAACTATATGATCTTATGGGAGGATATTTATTGAAAGTTGTAGAGGATACTAGAATATCTGGAAGGATCCCGACCAGTTTCAATTCAACTTTCATCACTTTAATTCCAAAAGTTGACAATCCCGTTTCTCTGAATGATTTTATACCCATCTCTCTCTATAGATGTATCTACAAGGTGGTCTTTAAGGTGATAGAAAGAATACTTAAGGAAATATTATCTATAAACATCATGAAAGAACAATTTGGTTTTCTGGAGGGGAGAGAGATCCATAAATCCATTGGAGTTGCTCAGGAAGGGATACACATCCTAAAAGCAAAAAATATTAGAGGGGAAATACTTAAAATTGATTTGTACAAATCCTTTGACAAAGTTAGTTTGATTTACATTCGTATGTTGTTGACTCATCTTGGCTTTGGAATTGCTTTTGTCAGATGGACCATGAGTTGTATCACTACAGTCTATTTTTCAATCCGGATTAAGGGGAATGCCTCTCCATTTTTCCATGTGGAGAGAGGGCTTGGACAAGGCTACCCATTATCCCCTATACCCTTCCCTTTGGTAGTTGAAGGCCTGAGATATCTTCCCAGTTGAGATATCTAATATCTCCACTGAGTCAGGACCAAATACTACTTGCTTTAGTGAGCCAGTAGGTGTCATATGATAAACATATAACAAATTTGCTGCAAGAGAGGGAACGTAGAGTACATTCTTGAACTCTCCATGCTGTGTTTTAATAGAACCTCTTCCCACTGCAAGGATTTGAGAGTTACCACCCATATGAATGTTAGGTCCTCTTGAGAGATTAAGAGTGGTGAAGGATTCCCTTGAGGCAACCATGTGGTTGGATGCTCCAGAATCTATCAAGTAAGCCTTTGACTGAGTGAGGATTTCCTTTAAGGCATGGAACCTCTCATGATCTTCTGTCGGTTGTGCAGCATCAGAATTCTTTGCTCCTTGTGGAAGGGAAATATTGTTATATTTAAGGAGTGTTGATAGCTGGTCGATGGTATTCTTCATGCACTGGCTCTTTGGATGAAATCCTCTCATATAGTAGGGACATATAGTCTTCTCGAATTTCTTATTTTCCTTGGAACCTAAGGCTCCATCGAAATTTTCCCGGTTCTCCTTTTGCTTCGAATCAGTGTTTTTGGTCTCCCTCCCTTTGTGCTTCCCTCTTGCTTGCACATTGTTTGAGTCTATCACTAAGAGTGCTTGATTATTGGAGGTCTGAATCACTCCCATTTGAACCAAGTTATCTTTCTCTAGTATTAAGGACTCAACAAAATCATTTAGAGAAGGAATCTTCCAATTAGGGATGGAAGCTATTCCAAAATGGAATGTAGAGACAAAGACTAAGTATTTTGAGCCAAGCTTGCTCAGTACTGATAAAACCATCTACTCATCTTTCCTCTATATTCCACATTGTTTGCATTGTAGTACTAGTGCTTTGTACTTTGTAAAGAATTGTTGAATAATTTCAAAAATGTTGGGTTGTAGTGCAATGAGCTCATTCTCCAGAATATGCCCTCGAAGCTCATCTTGTTTTCCAAATAAATATTCCAGCTTTTCCCAAGCTTCCTTTAGATTCCTTAGTCCCCCAAGATGGAAAAAAATATCCCAGGATATGTGAGTGCACATGAAGCCGAAGGCTTCATCAAACCGATTCAAAAACTTGTTCTTCTCAACATACTATTGGGGATCAATTTATATGCCCATTGTCATACTAAATGGGCCTATCTTGCACAAGGCTACCTGCATATCTTCTTTCCAATCAGAGTAATTAAAGGGTGTAAGGATTTGGGGTACGAGAGATGAAGAAATATCCATCTTTACGTATGTTTATCAATCAATTGCTCAAGAAGCTACGTAGACACCTGCAAATAACATTGAAAAACCAATTCAATTCACAATCATATGTCAGTATAGGCCTTTCCACCTTGACATGTGCACTTTCTTAGATTCCTTCACACATGCAGAGAATTCTCTGCACGAATCCAAAGTTAGCACAAAAAAGATTGCAGGATTTATGTGGAAGCTTAGTTGCTTCTAGTGCATATTGGATATTGGACAAGACTTGCTACTAGCTTGAACAAGTCTCTGATAACATGTTAAATTTGTGAACTATTGATCTACAAGAAAATATGAAAGCTGGAGGAAGGGAATTATGCAGTGGAATAATCAAAGAGAATTTACACTGAACAAGAAATTAATGCCTCAAATTTTAGATAAATCAGACAAGAATTGCTCATATAATCACAACATTAATCTCCATTCATTCATCAATAATACAATGATTATGCAATAAATGGAATTCGAATTCCATGGATAGGATTCGAATCGACCAGCTCAAGTTGACTGAGTAGCTAACTAAAGTCAACTGAATAGCTAAATTAGTGTGTCTAAATCACTGTTGGACGCTCACCAATCTAAATTTGGATGTCTAAATCAGTCTACAATCAGTTAATTGATGAGGTAGGAGGAAAAGGGTGCCACTCTCCCTTCATGCATGCATAACGGGAACTGGGTTAACTAAAAGTGATATAAATGATGGTAACTGGAGGTTGACTCATCATAACTTCTTACCTACCACAACCAACTGATGAAGGCTTCTGGTGGCACTCAGAGTGAGCTCCTTATATAATGTAGGTATTGGCACCGATGGCACCAATGGAACCAATGGCAGCAGTAGCACCAACAAAACTAGTGGCACCAAAATTAAATTAAGGTGATAAAGGGCCTCCTAAGCTAGGAAATATGACAAAATAGACTATATTGGACAGAGGAGGATTATTAATCCCAACATTATTTATAAATTGTTGTAATTGAGATTTTATCTTTTTTTCTCATACTTTATTGGTAGTCAATATTTGTGAATGACATTTCTTCTAACATGGTGTACTAACTGTATCACGGAAGTTGTGTACCTCTTGCAGTTCTTCAATTTTCTTTCACTCTAGAAGTTTTTTTTTAATTGAATTCAAGAAGACTAAGATTGTACATATTTGTGGTTATGATAAATCATGACATTCATTTTTAATGTATTGGTATGTTATGGATATTATGTGGGATGTGCAAAAATAGAATGTATCTTGTGAGAGTTGTCCTGAAATGAGCTTACAACTCAATTAAAATAAAAAAAATGGATGTTCATCCATGCTTATCTGAATGCAACGGCCTTAGATGTATATCCTCCTCTCTAAATGAATTATGTTTGGCCAATAAGTTTGTTGTGTGTTCAGTACTCATTTTCCATGTTAATGATTGATATCTAAGGTCATTCCACTCCAGCCTAATAGACTATAAATGATGCATGCATATATGTGTATATGAATGAGGAAAAAATACCAACAATGTTATCTAAAAGTGTAGGTAACTATATGCATCCAGTGACATTATATTTTACTTCTTGGATCTTTGTTAGTTATTAAGTATAAAATGAATTGTTGTTTATAGCTCAATTCTTAAAGGGTGTTATCTCAATGGAAGAGCACTTGCCTTATATGAATGAGGTTGGTGGTTTGATTCCTTTGTGCCCTAACATAAATTTGTGACTAAGAAAATGACTAAAATTCGCATATACACGACTATTAGTAGTTAATTTCCAATATCTTATAGTGCGACTAAAATTTAGTTGTATTTATATTAGTCATTAATAGGTTACCTTGATTTATCATCTAGTAGTTTATTAGTCATATATTTGGTCATTAATTGTAGCAATTAATGACTAAATCAATGACTACATCAATGCTTAAATCAATGACTAATAAGTCAACCAATTAATGAATAAGTTAGTCAAGCTATAAGATAGTGGAAATTAGCTACTATTAGTCACTGACTCAAAAATAGTCGTTTATATCCGAATTTTAGTCAGTTTTTTAGTCACCAATTTCTCATTTTGTACTAGTGATATTAATAACTAATTCATGAATATAATCGTATTATTCCAATTTTTTCTCCATGTGTGTACAATTTTGTCTTGATTAATTGATCAATCTCTGCTAAATTCTTCTCTCTCTTCTATAGAATTCTCTTCTCACTTGAATTCATGCAGGATGATGATCCTATGCTTCATAGAATTTAACATGGTATCAGAGTGGGTATACATGCCTACCTTGAACCTCGAAAACTTACATTAATGCACCATAATCCATTGAGTTTCCAGACAATTCATAGAATAATTGAATTACTTCCTCTAAATTATGTCAAATAAGTTTATCCAGGTGTGATGTACTCAGAGAAAGTGCACATGTTGAAGTGAAGAGTGTTTGAGCTAAATTGATCGAAACCAGAGTTTTTGAAAATCACAGCCAACTTTGAATAGGTACCATGAGCTCTACATATCATATTAGAGGGCCTACCATAGCTTGTTTGAAATGCATTTTCATGATATGAAATGGATTTTTGCAGAATTCAATTCGAGTCTCTGGTTTGAGAGACATGTTTAGTTGAATATCAGATGTTTGCAATAGCTCATGTCCATCTATACCCTCTATTTCGGATTTATATTTCTCACTCCACTGGATGAGATATGTCAATTTCCTTAAATTATTTTAAATATCTGTTCGATATCTCAAATAGGTCTTTGACGAAATTTGATTCCGTTGACTGTAGAAGAAATTGTGATTGAATTGTCAACATGACATCAATCATGTTTTTGAGATTTTATTTAAGCTTACATACATGAGTTGATTTACATGTACAAGTTCTTGGATTCAAATTTGTTCCTTAATTTGAAGAAGAAACTAGTAGAAACCTCTATTGTACAACTTTAGGATAGATTGTATCTATTGTAATCTTTGATTTTATATTAATAGAAATATCTTTTCCTGTCCAATAATGTATGTTTGAATGAATATTTTATCCATGGATGATTTCAAATGCTTATACATTGTTGATTATATATGCTAGAATAGATCTAACACCATTATATAGTATGCTTGTCTTGTTTACTTGTTGTTGAGGAAGTGATTTATCAATTCAAGCTGAAGTTGGAAAGCTCAACGGGGATCTACTTCAACCGTCCGGAATAAGGTAGGAGGTTTGATCCTTTAGTGTTAGATATTTAATTTCTATTGCATATTGAAAAGGATTGATTTCTGGAGTCAAGATGTCTGTTGTGGTACCCCAAGCCATAGGAATTTCTCTCTGTAACAGAATTGGTGACTTTGCTGGGGAATTCCTAGTAGTTGTCCTTTGGGGGTTTTCTATCGGCATTCAATGACTTTGAATTGCTCTTTTTCTCTTGTTTCTGTGTCGGGTCTGGGGGCATGTTTTCCTGGTAGTGTCTGATTGGTGTGAAGTTTGTCTCAAATTGTCTGTTTGCCTTTATTTTTATGCACCTTTCTTCCTATACACAAGTTTTTAACTCACAGTCACGTATATACGCGGGTTTCACTGCTATTTCCGTGTACACACGCGGGTTTACTGTGAACAGTAGTGTATGCCCTTAGTTTTTCCTTCTAGAGGAAGTTGGATGGTTGCTGGGTGAATTTTGATGATTACTGAGTCTCCTTTGATACTGCTAGAGTCTGTATACACCTCTATTTCTGACCAGAGACGTTTTTTTTAGAGTAAATTTCTTTTTTAAGAATGTTCTTGTCATTGCATTTTCGATTTTTTGTTTTGGGATTAGTGCATTAGATTTATTTTACCTTAGTATTTTGCTTGAGTGTGCTTGCAGAGTATGGGGGTTGTAGGGCCATTCTTTTGCTTTTATATCTCATTTTTATTTCAAAAAATCCAAAAATATTTGCTTATCATCATGCATTGCATCTTGCATTTTGCATAGTACTTGCACTAGATTTGGTTTGGAGTATTAGTCAGGATTTCATATAGGAAAGCTTGCATTTATCATTTGAAGAAAATTGTGCATTTCACGTAGTAGCATACCCTATTTTTCATAGACACAATGCATTTGCATTGATTGTTAGGTGTGCATTTTGCTTCTTGTTGTGTCATAACACCATTAGTTGCATGACCATATACCTCTTTTGAGTAATAAAGCCAATTAAAATCAACGCTTAATTAAAATGAAATACACTATTTTATTTGATAGGGTTCACCAACAAGATTAGGTTTTAGGGTCTTGGAATATTTCATTGTGAGTAAATTCTCCAAGACCACTAAACAACAACATGTATGTGTCTGTCTGTTGTACAGGATAATTCACCTAATAACCTAGGTCTGGGGGGTTACCAACATACTCATGACTTGCAGACAATTTGACTCTAAAAGCACAGAATAGGAAATAGTAAAGTAACAGGAACTTACTTGTAAAATACGAAGGTTGATCCAAGCTAGCTTCTCCCTCTCTGATCTACTTCTAAAGTCTCCAGGATAGTTCCTCTTTCACCTGTTAATAAACACTCTTCCAGATACAAAGCAATTCATATATATAGATGCAGGTTAGGCAAATCATATATTATATTGAAATGTAAACATTTACCAATCCACAAAATATAGAACACATATGGAAGAAGTAATATCTTTATTAACAATAATAGAAAGAGTTTAGGTTACAACCCAATGTCTGAACAAGGACTCCTCTGTCACCAAAGGATTCTGAGTTTCTCTGCTCCAAAGGTTCTGTAGAAAATCCACCAGCATAACTTTGCTCTCCAAGTATATATCTCTAACCCCCTCCCCAAGGCCTCTATTTATATGGATGAAAGGAGGCAGTTCTCGAAGGTTAGGGAGGTTGCAGCAGTTAATGGGATTAAGGTAAATGAATAAACTAATCTCCCATTAACTCGTGTTTTTAAATATTAATTTTGAGGAAACCATGCGCGGGTCTGTAGTAGAGCAACCCGCGCATGATATGAAACTCCATACAAGTGCAACCCGCGCATGATATGCAACTCCATACAAGTGCAACCCGCGCATACAAGTATACGCGACTTCCTGAACATAAAACTCGCGCATGATGCGCGAGATGTCAATAGGGATAGTCGCGCATGCTACTCAAAATATTCAAATGGCAAAGTAATCAGCTGGGCATATAGGCAATGTATTTCATCATCAACCAAGGTATAATGAAACTAGGCAAACCTCAATCCATAAGTGTCCTTTTGTGTGCCGACCTAAGGGAAGTCAGCACTCGGACGGAGAGGTGCCAATCAGGTGTATAACAGATGCCCCCTAATGTGTGAGGTCAGAGGGGAACGATGGCCGAAATACATTATAATATATAACTTAGGAGAAACTCAGAAGTCCAGTGGAGCAGAAGGAGTACCTGAAACAAATACATAGTAATGTCATAAACAAATTCATATCTGAGGAGGCTATGTTCAATTTATTGGAACACTAGCTCCTTTACAATATTTGAGTACATCATATGATACGGGTAAAAACCACGTATTTACAAAGGTGGATCGAAGCCACAATACAATAATGATGAGTCTTCAAAGATCTGGAAGCTGGATATAGAAATGGAACACAGTCTTGCGCAACTTAGTTCATGAATGAGGAACTAAGGTCTTCATAAAAGATCCCAAAGAACCAGTACAATCCAAGCCATGTGAATAAGGGTAAGCTGCAGTCGAACATGGAAAGGATTCAACAATTTGTCAACCAATAGATGACAGTTGACAACTGAAGCAAAGGAGTTCACCAATGATGAAAGTGAATCCAGAGGTACCATCGTCAAAGCTCTAGGTCATCGTCATCAGGAGGTACTGAAACGGAACCGTACTGTGATAGGGAAGGCAATAGATCCTCCAACGGATCACAAGAGTGACTAGGAACTGGGCAAAAGAAGGTAGACACAAGTAAATGGATAACAGATATAACAGTATAGGATCAGGTGATAGATCAGACACTAGGTATAATCCTTGAACAGTGAGCACGACACAAAGATGACCCAAGGCAGCATACAACGGATAGATAGACCAACTAGACTTATCTGTCATGTAGGAGACATGAACAGATTCCCCAGGTATAATGGACAAGAGGAGGAGTCAAAAACTCAAAGTGATAGCTGACCACAAGTGTATATTGAAACATGGATATCGGAAGGCAAAGAGTGTTATGTTCAAGGATGACATGCTGCCATTACTGAGAACAAGAGAAAACTTCTTCCTTACCTTCCCTGTTAAGTTTTAACGAGTCCAGGAAAGCCAACTCGGTTCCCTCTTAATTTTTTAACAAGCTTGAAGAGATGGGAAAATAATGCTTGATACACTGATCCGTGGATTTAACGAGCCCGAACTAGTACATGCTCGATTGGTGCTTTCATATTTAGAGAGTCTGAAAACGCCAAAGAAGACTCCAGGGGGGTCCTTTTTCGTCCAATTTAGTCTCTTAAGGCCGAAAAAGTATAAAACAAACCTCAAAAGAACTCTCTTACTTCCGAAGAAGAAAAGGTGAACCTTTTTCGTATTTAGTTGGGGAGGTCCAAAAAAGGTTAAATTACCACCTACCCAATGCTCCTTCCATAACAACATAAGATAGCTTGAGTTTTACGAGTGTGAAGGAAAGCAAGATCACTCGGAAAGATCCATTTGGTTACGAGAAATGGGGCTTACAACAATAAACTCATTGCTTTGTTCTTGAGTGTTTAACGAGCATGACAAAGACACAAAGTACACTTGGAATCTTTTTCATGTTTGGGTCCAGAGCACGAAAAAGAAAAAGTAAGCTCAAACCGGGTGTTCCTTTTCTGTAAATTTAGTCCCTCAGGTCCGGAAAAGTGAAAAACCTATACCTGAGAATACTCTTCTCAATTCCGAAGAAAAGAGAGTGATCCTTTCTCGTATTATTCCGCATGGTCCGAGAAAGAGATAACCTACCACCAATGCGGATGCCCGTTCACATATATTTAACGAGCTTGAACGGACGATATAACTCGGCAGTCAAGTCTATTTTTAAGGAGTCAGACCTGGGCCTAAAGAAACTCCATAAGGGCGGGGAGTCCTATAAAGGGATAGCTTGTAAAGAGAGATTCATAAGAAGCTCTATTTGTCGTGAAAAGTAGCTATGAGGAAACCTCTTGGGCCTGAAACAGTGACGGAAATGAGTATCAAAGGATGGCAATGGCATATAAGAATGGTACTCATGAAATAGGGATCCTAGCCACGGAAGAACAATGGTAGAGACAAGGGACTAATGGCTTAGAATACCATAGTCCGTGGCAAAATGTTGAACACTAAGGTTAATGTGGAGTGATAAGTTGCCAACATGTGTTGGAAAGAGCAAAAACCACCCTATAGAAGCATCAACACTTTGAAATAGTTAGTAAACCTGTTCCAAGGCACAAAAAGGGATGGTATTAATCAATTGACGTTTCAAACTATAGAAAAAACCCACTTTACGAAATAATTTTTCTATAAATAGTTTGAAAAACAAAACATTTCTCACCATTGCACTTTTTGGACCAAAAAGGAAAGTTTTACCCTCTAACTTTGATCGCTCGTTGTGGACAATTGGACCGGTAAAATTCAGATCCGTCAGTGTCAGGTAAATCTACACCCTGTGCTCTTTAATTTCATCCAAACAATTTTTAGAATTAGTGGTCAATTCAATTTAATTCATCAATATAAAAATGGTAAGATGTATGCGCGGGTTGCTGCATAGGAGAACCGCGCATACGCGTTTGATGCGCGAGTTGCTGTATAGGGAAGCCGCGCATGGCTCGTGACATGTCCCAATGGACAGTCGCGCATACTGCGCTAAAGATAAAAGCTTTGAAAATGTTCAAAATTTTTAAATTTCTGTGATGAATTACTGAACCACACTATGTGTTTTTTGTCAGGAAAATATGGTGCTGGAGTGGAGGGAGCAGGAACACGAGATGATGGACCAAGCGGCTCTCCAAAGCCCGCCTACTATCCAAGCATTGCGGAATAGTGGGCTATTCAAGTTTTTCTGCACATCACCCATGCGGGCCAATGTCTGCATATTGGAGTTCTTGGTTAGCTATTGGGACCATGACCTGGGGATGTTCAACATCCAAGGTGAGAATTTGGAGCTTACCTCCCAGGACATCTATTTCATCACAGGATTATCACATCGGGGAGCATCGGTGAACCTGGAGGGCACTGGCAGGGGTGGAGACCCCTTGAGTGTACAGAACTATGTGGATGTATTCTGCAGGCCCGGTACTCCAAAGAAGGGCAGTAGCATTCTCATCGCAGACATACAGGATTTTACATTGCAGGTATTGACCAGTACCGTTGTTAGACTTTCAGGGTCAGTAGGACTACATCATGCCACCAGGACTCAGATGAGAGTGGCGGTTGACTATTTCAGAGGCACTCTACATGACTGGTGTTCGGGAATTGCCCCTCTTATGAAGAGGCAATTATCCGATTGTAGGAGGGGGAGACGGAAGAACTTTGGGTATGCTAGTATACTGGTTGCGTTCTTCTTTGAGAGGGTGCCTGCTATGAGCCCTGCGATCCCCTTAGAGATCAGACATCCACGTCAGCCAAGGCTGAGCAGGTGGGGTGATATCTTCCTCCGTCACGGAGGAGGAGATGTGGTACATAGTATGTATGACGATGATTTCTATTCATGGTGGGAACGGCAGGTGCCAGCATTAGAGCAGTTCCCATATGCCGGATTAGATTTCCGAGGTGATCCAGACCTAGTCCTCCCTCCAGGAGGAGCATGGGGAGAGATGGGTAAGTCATTTTTTATTTTTTATCATTATCAAATTTTTATGGATTTTCTAATGATAGGATATATACATATGCACAAGTCTAATCCTACTCATATGTCAAAATGCAGATATTGGACCAGTCCGCCCAGCAGGGCACCCACGTACCTTTGTACGTCCTGTTGCAGGGGGAGACCCAGGATTAGTCATGGTACTCGAGGCAAAGCTGACTAGGCTTACCGAGCGGGTACCTACTATACAGATAGAGCATCTCCCCGTGGCTATGTAGGAGTCAGTAGTTGGGGTTCCACCGGCCTGGTTACGCCTTTTCAGACGGGTAGCCAGAGCAGTATGTGTATACAGAGATGCAGTGGAGGCTGCCGAAGCCGAGGAGGCTGAGGAAGCCAGGGGGCGCAGAGATCACGGGGACCAAGGAGGTCCTAGTGGCAATGGCGGGCAGGCTTAGTTTTAGGCATTTTGATGGATTTTGATCCACTTTTTGTATATTTTGTACATTTTGGGATCTACGGATCAGACTTGACCTATCCTTTATATGAACAGATATTTACATATATATATGTGTGTGTTTGATTGTCAGTTTATTTACAAATGTTTCTTATGTATTTGCTGTATATTTTATGGAATGTGTGTGAGATTCCAGTCCAAAATATAGTTAGCATATGCATCAGTTACTGAATTTTGGTTTCATGGAATGTGATTAAAAGTAATAACTTCAAAATGTCTTTCCAGTAAACGTATTTGCATGAACTGACGTAACAATGTAGGATTACGCACCTGGTAAGCTTGATTGAGCTGGGAAACAACCAACTGAGAATCCAAATGAACTTCCAGCTGGGTGATGCCTCGTGACAAAGCATCCCATAAGAGCTCAATTACGGCTCTATACTCAGCAACATTATTGGAAGCAGGACCAAGACAAGCGCCACCCGTGGCAACAAGCTGTCCTGATGGGGAATAAATAACCCATGCTGCTGAAGCCAGGTTACAAGTGTGATGGCTGGCGGCATCAGCAAAACCTACATACATCTCGGAAGACATCTGCAACAACCAGCAGATAGTATAAAAAACGAAACTGACAACCTAATGTACATAAAAATACATACATTAATATACAAGAAAAAGTGCTAAGCCTAGGCATAGTACTTCTTCAAGTAGAGCCCATTTCTAGGCTCAGGCAGCTTATTCCCATCATAATCCACTAATTCATATGCGCCTTTACTCAAAACTTTAGACACAACATAGGGTCCCAACCACATGACCTTAAATTTTCCTGCCCCCAGGGGTTCTTTATCTTGATCCCAGAGCAAGACAAGTTCCCCCTCAAAGAAAACCCGAGGCTTGACCGTTTTATCGTATTGAGATTTAACCCTATTCTTATGAGCCTGATTTGCAGTCAACGCATCTCTACATTGCTCATTAAGGTGTTCTAAATGGAGTAACCATTCTTCAAGCTCAGTTGTGTCAAGTAGCACATGAATAGCTATCTGCAAGGATGGGATTTCGCATTCAATCGGCGTAATAGCTTCCACCCCGTGAACGAGTTGGAAGGGGGAAAAACCCGTAGCAGTTTTGACATTGGTTCGATAAGCCCAAAGAGCAGGATATAACATGATGTGCCAATTTGAACGGGATGCATTAATAGTACGTTTAAGTATATTTTTTAAAGTTTTGTTTACAGCCTCGACCTGACCATTTGCTTGCGGATAATAAGGAGAAGAGTGCTCTTGTCGGAATCCGAGCATGGTGGTCAGTTCAGACATCATGTGATTTTGGAAATGACTGCCATGGTCAGTGACAATCACTTTGGGAATACCAAACCTAGCAATAATCTGATTAAACACGAAATAAGCTGCCGTTTCCCCATTGTCTTTGAAAGTAGGCATTGCCTCTGCCCATTTGGTGAAATAGTCGACAGCGACAATGATGTATTTGTGCCCCCCAGACGAGGCTGGGTTGCATGTCATATAATCAATCCCCCACTTCATGAAGGGGCCTACCGAGACGACGGGAAACAAGGGAGTAGGATGCGACCGCATTTTTCTAGTGTACAGCTGACATGGATGACAATGTTTCACAGCTTCCACACAATCCTTAAAGATGGTGGGCCAGAAATACCCGACACGTAATATCTTCTGGGCCGTTGCTAACCCAGATAAATGACCCCCACACGCTCCGCTATGGGAATCATTTAGGACAATCTCCGCTTCCTCATGGGTAAGGCAGCGGCGCAAGACATAATCTACCCCTCTTCGATATAATGTATCTCCGATTATGAGGTAGTTTTTTGCATGAAGACGTAACTTGCGTCGGTCTTCCCTAGAGTAAGCGGTAGGATACTTCAGAGTCTAGAGATATATAAGGATATCTCCGTACCAAGGATCAGAGGTTGATATAAGGAATATGTGCTCATCTGGGAATGAGTCATCTTGAACCACTACATCTTCTTCCGTAGGGAATTCTACTATAAGCTCCGCAAAAACTAAGGACTTTTTGGATTTAGCGGATTGGAAAACCAAGTCAAACTCCTGGAGAATGACTATCCATTTATTGAATTTGCCCCCAACAATCCGTCGGGATAAAACATACTGGAAAGGGTTTACATTCGCCACTACAGTAGTGGTCCTCAGTAAGATGTAGTACCGTAACCTCTGTACAGCATACACAGCCGCTAAGGCTAACTTCTCGACGTGAGAGTACTTAAGCTCAGGCCCAACCAAAGCATGGCCAAGATAATAGACAACATGCTCAACGAGCTTTTCATCCTCCTGAACTAGCACTACCCCAATGGTAGACTCCGACGCGGCCAGATATAATAAAAAATCCCTAGAGTAATCTGGCGGGCGTAATAGAGGAGCCGACAACAAGGCTTTCTTTAATGCCTCGAATGCGAGTTGTGCAGTTTCATCCCATACAAATGGGGTGTCCTGCTTAAGCAGGCGCATGAAACCTTTCGTGATCTTGGCATAATTCACTATAAAACGTCGAAGGAAGTTAGACTTTCCTTGTAGACTCTGAAGTTGCCTAAGTGAACGAGGAGGAGGCAGATTTACAATGGCCTCGACTTTTAACGGATCCACCTGTATGCCCCTACTAGAGACAATGAATCCAAGCAATCTACCTGATTCGACGCAGAAAACACACTTGTGGGGATTCAAGCGAATTTTATAGTAACTTCATCTCTCAAAAATCAACCTTAAATGCTCTGGATGCTGGATCCTCTTGCGAGAATGAGCAGGCAGATCATCCGGGTAAGGCTCGACAATGGATTTTATATCGTGAAAAGCAAAGTTCATGGCTCGTTGAAAGGTTGCCCCTGCATTTTTCAATCCAAAGGGCATTTTTCTATACGCGAATGTACCCCAAGGGCAAATAAAAGCCGTTTTATGCTGGTCTTCCGGTTTGATTTGGATTTGATTGTAGCCGGAAAAACCATCCATAAACGAAAATACTTCACTACCCGCACATGCATCTATGATTTGATCAATAAACGGTGTAGGGTAGTTATCCTTGGGATAGGCTTTGTTAAGGTCACGAAAGTCTATACAAACACGAATAGCCCCTTGCTTTTTATCAATGGGGATTGGGTTGGACACCCACTCAGTCAAAGCAACAGGATATATAAAACCTGCTTTCAAGAGCTTTTCTACCTCTGCCTTCACAGCCGCCGCTTTACACGGGTTCACGGGGCGTAATTTTTGCTGAACCGACTTAGCATCAGGATAGGTTGGGATCTCATGTTGAACAATAGATGGATCAATGCCTGGCATCTCCTCATATGACTAGGAAAAGATATCGCGGAATTCCTTGAAAAGGGCAGTATAAATAGCAATCTCCTCCGGAGAGCAGCTTGCACCTATATAGATATTTTCCACGATATCTGGTTTGACAGAGATATTTATAGGTATGGTAGCGGAAATGTTTTCCATATTCCCCTCAGCAAACACCCCTTCCCTAGGAAAAGGGTTAACAGGTATATCAACATCTCCAGGCAGTCTCACATGAAACTCTTGATTTTCGATCTTGCTTAGCTCTGGAAGGAAATAAGATCGGTGATGAAGATCCTCACATATCTTATCACGTGAACTCATAGCTTCCAGAATAGCTTCGTCAGAAGGTAAAACAGTGTCTAAGCAATCTATGGAATGTAAAGAGTTTTCTGCCCATGCAGGCATATAAACTTCTTCCAGATCATCCGAGACTGTAAGAGGATCTGGAATGGGATCTACAGTGGTTTGGGTAATAGCTTGATACGCCACTTCCACTGCAGATAAGGGCACTTCCAGTTCCTGAGGGGTTGGGAGGACCCAAGGATCAGTCCTATCGACCATCGAATCAATGGACTGCCCTACAGTAGTAGAACCGAGATAAAGGACTGGAGCTGGAATATCGAATGTGCCCATCAATGATGCGTACAGTCCAGCCCCCAAGCTCTGTGCAGCAGGTTTTGCCTGATCAACCAATGGCAGAGTGGAATCTTTAGACTCTAAGCGGCCTTTACGAGTAAAATCAAGTTGGTCAACAGTGGCCAGCTTTCCCTCATGTGGAAATACCACGACACGAAAGACAACAGATGCAATAGCAGACATTGCATAAGTCCAATTCCTACCCAGAAGAAAATTGTAGTCCAATGGAGCATCAATCACTTCAACCTCAACAGAGACTGCTTTGCCAGCCAACTTAAGCTCGAAAGCCGGCAGGATACCATGTGGACGGAAAGACCTTCCATCAAAAGCAGTAAGTAAAGTGGTTGATGGGACCACCTCTGGGGATCCTAGAGCTTTCCAACAAGCCAGGGACATAACACAAGTAGAGGTTCCCTCATCAATAACTGCCCGTCCAATGGTCTTACCACCATGGACAACATCTATCGATAAAGCTACATGGTAAGGGAGGCGAATTTTAAGATCAGAGAACTGAAATTTTGCTGTGAGACCAGAAGAATCCATACTACCTAGAGCTGCTAAGAGGGCATTCCTTTTGTTAGAATAATCCTTCGGGATTATTGTAAATAAATAATTAATAGGAATTTGATTAGATAGGAAGCCAAACAGGCTGAGCGGAAGGTGAAACCCAACCGCCATGTACTTTGTATAAATACAGGAATTTACATTGGAAATGAATATAGAATCGGGAGTTATTACCAACAAGTGGTATCAGAGCAGGGCTGTCTGCCATAACTCCTGCTGCATTCCTGCCATTCTGCTTGCCATTCCATTGCCAGACTGCTCCATCAGTCTGCCAGTCTAGTCGCATGCAGATTCCTTCATGATTGAGTTTGTGTGCTGAGGAAACCCTAATGAGTTGAGCGTTTTGTATTTGGCTTATTCTGGTGATTATCTTGAGCCGCGACCTCTGCCATTCTATCCCACATAATTCGTTGCCATGATGCTGAACTACGGTGTCAATAGTTGCTGTGTTAATAGGCGTCGATCAAACCTCTGATACTGCGTTGATATATTGCGTTGAGATTGCAATACTGCGTTGATATATTGCGTTGAATACTGCGTTGAGTATATCTGAAGATGCGTTGAGACTGCAATACTGCGTTGAGACTGCAATACTGCAATACTGCGTTGAGTATATCTGAAGATGCGTTGAGACTGCAATACTGCGTTGAGACTGCAATACTGCAATACTGCGTTGAGTATATCTGAAGATGCGTTGAGACTGCAATACTGCATTGAGACTGCAATACTTCGAAGATGATTTTGAAAGCTATGAATAGTTCGTATTTGAAGATGCGTGGAGTTATTATACCAGCGTTGAAGTTATTACCAGCGTGAGGATTGCTGCATCTTGTGAGGTGTGAAGTTATTACACCTGCGTGGAGTTATTATACTAGCGTTGAAGTTATTACCAGCGTGAAGATTGCTGCATCTTGTGAGGTGTGAAGTTATTACACCTGCGTGGAGTTATTATACCAGCGTTGAAGTTATTACCAGCGTGAAGATTGCTGCATCTAGTGAGGCCGTTTCTTTCAATCTTGCTTGAGGTCCAGACCGCTGAAAGAAAAGAGCTCTTTAAGGAAAAGTTGATAGCTGTGAGTTCTCAGCCTAAGTGAAGAACCTGCGTTGTAAAGCTGCGTGGAGAAGAGCCTGCGTGTAGACTGAATATGAAGCTGCCTGGAGAATTGTGAAGCTGACTGAGATTGCTGCTTGCCTGAAAGCTCGTTTATATATGAAATATCGGTGAACCCTATTTTTTGCAGACCGATATAAAGATGGTATCTATGGTTTTGTTATTTTTATAACAAAATGGATTTGGTTTTGTTATTATAACAAGATTGTTTGCTGGATGATAATGAAAAGCTGTTGATTTCGAGCCTTGTAAAGGTGAAAACTGGTGCCTGGATTCCTCCTAGAATTGTTGCTGCGACTTGGAGACTGCCTGGATTGGTATCTGGTATTGCTATCAGATATATATTTGCGTTGATCATATATATGCTGCAGTGAACCCTAATTTTTTTGAAGTAAACCCTATTTTTCTTGCAAAGTCTGGATAGGGGCTGAGATTGATATTGCAGACCAATATAAGGCTGTGTATGACTGACAGTAATATATATTTTGTATCTACTCATATATTTGCTATAAACCTGCATTGTATTCACCTTGTCAGAGACTGTAGACCTGCAAGGTTATTAATTTTTTATTTTC
>LPNX010025782.1:62482-98355 GCA_001517045.1 Pseudotsuga menziesii | reverse complement strand
TAATTAATAGGAATTTGATTAGATAGGAAGCCAAACAGGCTGAGCGGAAGGTGAAACCCAACCGCCATGTACTTTATATAAATACAGGCATTTGCATTGGAAATGAATATAGAATCGGGAGTTATTACCAACACCTTTGAGCAGGACAACTCTGTAGCACCTCCAAAGCTGACATCGCACAAGGAGTTTGAGCCAAGTCTTCAACCACGGATTAGTGAGCAGCGGCTCTGGCATTTGGGTTATGCAAAGTCTTCTTAAAGACACCTTTGGGTATCTTTGGCATTATTTCCGCAGGTTTCTCTATAGTGAGAGGGTTGGAAGTTTCAACTACAGCTTTACCCTTCTCATCGGTCTCATTCTCATAGTTCTTGTTCCTGGTTTGTAACAAGGTTGAGGATCTAACCATGTTGATATAATTGGGGTCATGGGCAGCTTGAGTGCCCCCTGCTACGGTAGAAGCTGAAGCAGAATTCTGCCCTTGGGGAAATGGATCTTTCAGGACAGCCGGTGGTTGTGTTTGTAACAGCTTCTGAGCTTGTTCCATGAGGGGACAAAGGTGAGTGAGGTGGTCTCCTTGGCACAACTTACAAGGAAACTTGACTTTCTTCTTCTCATTTTTGCCCCCATCAGCATTGTTTGTGGGCTTGGGCTTGTTTTGGTTTTGGTTTCCCTCTCCCTTTTTTCCTTTCTTCTTCTTCCCGTCGGGCTGCTGATTTCCCTTCGAAGAGGATTGTGCAAAAACATTTTCACTTTGGGAGGAGGGGGCAGCCTTTACTGCCTCCACCGCAGACTGTTTGGCAGACAATTGGTGAAGTTGTTTTGTCAAAGACTCTACAGTGGGAGAGTTTACGGACCCAACCACACCATCGGCATGGGGTCCAGGCTTGGGTTTCTTGGCCTCATGAGAAGGCCTCTTTGCCTCAGGGATAATTTCATATAGAATCCCAGACTGTGAATAAATCAAGTCCAACTGCTGGGCCCTGAGTATGGCTTCTTCCTCACTAGTCACTCCTGATGTGGAAACATCCTTAGATATATAGGGCAATAAAGATTTAAGGAACCATTCTAATAGAAACTCAGGAGGGATGGTAGCTTTGATGAGACTCTTTCGCCTCCTCCACTCTTGGATATGATCCGAGATGTGGGTTGCCTTGTTTTGTCTAAAGGTGGACAACAAGTCTGTTCCGAAATCGTAACGAACTGGAAGCTGAAAGTGACTAAGGAAAGCACTAGCTAGGTCCCAGAAACTACTAAAAGTAGCAGAAGGCAGCTCAATGTACCATTTTGCCGCAGTGCCCGTCAAAGTCCTCTGGAACAGCCTCAATCTCACTGAATCTTCATTCAATGAGTTGGAAGAAAACCATAAGTGAAAGGTGGTGGCATGTGCCCCAGGATATTCACCAGCCTTACCTTCGAGCTTAGGGATGTCCGAGGGCAGTTTGGTGGGAACAGGTGGCCACAAGGGGTCATGCCTCACCGGATCGTTCATCAATTTTGATAAGTCTGGCAAGTTCAAAGTTGCTAGAAAATGAAGCTTGGGCCTAACCGGTGTACTAGAAGTGCCAGCTTGGGTATTCGAGGGTCCAGCCCCTGAATGCCCATAGGTAAAGGTGGGGTTGCCCCCTGACACCGGTTGTGGAGTGGGAAGGTTTCTTTGGAACGGATTCCATCCGTAAGCCACTGGATTTTGGGTAGGAGGTGCAGTGTAAGTGGTTCGGACCATCCCCATAGAAATTGGGGTCTGAAAGACTGGAGCAGGTATCCCTCCACTAAACAAAGAGAAGGGAGAGCTTGTGTATGGGACTGAAATAGGGGTTTGGTAGCTTTTCCCATAAGAGGTGTTGCTACCAAACTGCACTCCTACATATGAAGGAGGTGGACCTACGTAAGGATTGGATGGGGGTATGTGCCCCCCATTCCAAGAGAATCCTTGAACAAAGGCCGAGGATCCCACCGGACCACTATGGGTAGTGTAAGGGAAGGAAGAAGGAATTGTAGGCATACTAGGAATCCCAGTAGCCATATCACCAGACATACTTCCAATGTTCGAGTAAACCGGTGGTTGGACCACCCGGCTTGCTGGAGTTAAGGGTGTGGAAGGTAAATTAGATCTAGGGGTACTAACCGGGGGAGGTAGTATCCCTTCAACCGGAAGGGTTGAGGTGAAAACAAATGAACTTTCTCCTTCAGAAGACATAGCTCTACCTATAGGTACACCTAGCACTGGTGAACTAAAAGGTCTAACCTGCACGATCACTGGATCGTTCAAATCAGTCAAGGGGGTATTATAATTTCTTGCAAACTCGTCAGCTTGCAATTCTTCTACCTCAACTGTGTCAAAGTCAAAGCGGTTAGCTATTAATTCCAGTTCACCAAGAACCTCAGTTACTCCTACTGGTTCAAAAGAACCACCTGTGCTTAGTCTCCGCCTTTGAGGTAAAGGTGGAGGTTCCAGTGGTGTGAGAGGAGGAAGGTTTCTCAACCTTCTTGACCTTCTAATCTCTTGGTCCTCCATAATTAAGACTTAAACAAAAACACACCCTAAGGCCAACTAATCACAAGCAGATCCACAGAGCATACACTAAAAAGATCCTATAGTCTCAAGCAATCAAAACAGGCTATAAAGATATGCTTTCCTGAAGAAAGCTGATGAACAGTTACTTGGCGTCCTTGAGGGGTTCTCAGGCACAAGCGGAGGAATCACCCAACCACCCTCCTGCACTTTCCACAAGGGTTACCTTCCAAGTCCGTCCGAGGTGAACCAGAAATAACCTTCCGGTTTACCTGGGTATGAGCCCTAAAAAGACGAGAGACTAAGGCTACCTTGACAATACCTACTGTCTGGGGGGACAGTCGCAAGCCGAACTCGTACGCATGGGCAGGGTAGCTGAGCCCGAAATTCTTCCTAGACAGAATCCCCAGATGCGTAAAAGTCCTAGGTTACGTTTTGACAAGGATTCGGGGGGTTATCCCCTCTGTCCAAGCCTCCACGCAGCCTAGTGCTTAACTCCCTTTTGAGAGGAGCTTCCCAAATACAACGGTAGAACCAAGGATTTACCTAATGAATAGCCCACTACGTCTGAGTTTATAGTTTGTGGGAATTTTACACTCCCTAGCCCACAAACCTAGGCTAAGCTAGTAGGTGGAAGGCCCTAACAATAAAAACTTACTAATAGATTTTAAATTAAAGCGTTAATTTTAAGGGCTGTTCTTTACTCGAAGGAAGTGGAAGTGATGGACTGTATGATGTTTTGACTCAGCAGGAAAATAAATGAAAGTAAAAGGTGCATTTTAAAGCAAACTATCACTATGAAATAAAATTCTTTTCATTTTTTCAAATAAATATTGATGAACTATATGCAGCAAAAAGAGAAACTAAGCCTATATGTTTTTGTATTTTTCTGATATAGTATTTCTTAAACTGAAACAAACACTACTCTAATGCAAAAATTACAATGCAAAAGATTAACTATGTTTTGTTTTTTATTTTAAAAAATAGCTCAAAAAAACTACTGTGCATGTATAGATGCAATGCTTGAGTAAACTTGACACTTATAGACTGTATAAAAAACACAAACTGAAACTAATAGGCAAACAGAACCTAAAGACCAGCAAGAAAAGCATGCTAGGACCTCAACTTGGGTGCAGACAATGACCAAGAGACCACTGCAGACTTTTAAACAGGCAAGTGCAAACCAAAAACTGATAAACAACAGACTGGACAGACAGAGTCTAAGACCCTGATCACTGATCTAGACTCAGGCACTCACCACCAACCCAAACAGGCTAGAAAGTTTCAAGATGCAGACAGTAAATAACACAAGTAAAAAGAACCCAAGGGCTTCGAAAAGCACTAGGATGTGATCACCTGATACACTCAGACAACTCTGCAACACTCTTAAAGAAAGTCTCAACAGAAAACAGGACTTATAGCAAGCTAAAGAACAAGCAAACTTTAACACAAAAATCACAGTTTTCAGGAGTATGCGCGACTGTGTAGTAGGGCAGGTCGCGAATGATGCATGACTGTTATATAGAACAACCCGCGTATGCAACTCAGTATGCGCGACTGTCTAGAAGGACAACCCGCGCATGGGCATGAAAACTTCTCAAAAACAGAGAAAGACCCAAGACTTTCAAATGCTACAGTGAGTAAGAAAACAGGACAAAAGATCACAAACAAAAATTCGAGCAATGACTGGTCAGGACAACAGAAAAAGACCTAAAGCAAACTAGGATTCCCCAGTGGAGTCGCCAGTTCTGTTGTACAGGATAATTCACCTAATAACCTAGGTCTGGGGGGTTACCAACATACTCATGACTTGCAGACAATTTGACTCTAAAAGCACAGAATAGGAAATAGGAAAGTAACAGGAACTTACTTGTAAAATACGAAGGTTGATCCAAGCTAGCTTCTCCCTCTCTGATCTACTTCTAAAGTCTCCAGGATAGTTCCTCTTTCACCTGTTAATAAACACTCTTCCAGATACAAAGCAATTCATATATATAGGTGCAGGTTAGGCAAATCATATATCATATTGAAATGTAAACATTTACCAATCCACAAAATATAGAACACATATGGAAGAAGTAATATCTTTATTAACAATAATAGAAAGAGTTTAGGTTACAACCCAATGTCTGAACAAGGACTCCTCTGTCACCAAAGGATTCTGAGTTTCTCTGCTCCAAAGGTTCTGTAGACAATCCACCAGCATAACTTTGCTCTCCAAGTATATATCTCTAACCCCCTCCCCAAGGCCTCTATTTATATGGATGTAAGGAGGCAGTTCTCGAAGGTTAGGGAGGTTGCAGCAGTTAATGGGATTAAGGTAAATGAATAAACTAATCTCCCATTAACTCATGTTTTTAAATATTAATTTTGAGGAAACCATGCGCGGGTCTGTAGTAGAGCAACCCGTGCATGATACGCGACTCCATACAAGTGCAACCTGCGCATACAAGTATACGCGACTTGCTGAACATAAAACTCGCGCATGATGCGCGAGATGTCAATAGGGATAGTCGTGCATGCTACTCAAAATATTCAAATGGCAAAGTAATCAGCTGGGCATATAGGCAATGTATTTCATCATCAACCAAGGTATAATGAAACTAGGCAAACCTCAATCCATAAGTGTCCTTTTGTGTGCCGACCTGAGGGAAGTCAGCACTCGGACGGAGAGGTGCCAATCAGGTGTATAACAGATGCCCCCAATTTGACTGAGTTAGGTCCTGTGATTTCTGAGATAGGAACCTTTCATGATAGACCTACTTACTCTAGGGTTGATTCCCCATTGACGCATCGCTAGTATGGAATTCCGGAGGATGATGAGACTCATTTTGAACCCTCCAGCACTAGTTATGGTATGTCCAGTTTTCCCACACATGATTTGGCATTCCATGTCGAATCTGAGTTTGAGCCTAACACTATGCCTAGGGGCACTCTCATTCCTTACCATGCAAAGAGGTTTGGGAGCACAAGTCACATTTCACCTTCCATCCCGGCGGTGGAAGCTACATCACATGTTCCTCCTAGGTCTAGGGTTAGTGATCCTATTAGGATACCAGATCTGAGACGAGTGACTATAGGGAATAGCATGTACATAATTACACAGATCCCTTCGTCCTCTATCCCTAGTTCTTCGAATGTTCACCCTCCACCTCATTCACATGGTCCTTCGGGCCGGAACGTTGCTACGAGTCATGTCCGTACTACAGTTACTAGACCAGTTGTGTCTTAGGTTTATGCACCACCCCTTGTTTCGGGAGGTCACGTTCATACTTCTAGAGGTCATATTCCTACTTTTGGAATGTATATTCCTACTTCCAGAGCATATATTCCTACTTACGGAGTGTCTCATGGCACATCTCATGCGATGAATTATGGACCCTATCATGGTACGCACTATGGACAGGGTTCTTCACCTTATGGGTGCAGATATCAAAAACCTGCTTACTCTCCAAATTACGGCTTTGTAGCTCTGAATAGTCAAGGTACACCACAATATGGTGCTTCCATGCCACCCTATATGGGTCAAACGGGAGGAGGGCACTATGGCCAAGGCCATGGTGGTTATGGTAATCATACCTATGTGAATCAGAACTATTAGGGAGTGGTCCATCGACCTAATCATCCTAGGCTCCCTTTCCTCGCAACGCTAAATCTTCCTGACTTGTCGAGATTGACGAACGATCTTGTAGCTCATGACCCGGCTTGGCCGGCTGTCCCTACTAAGATTCCCTCGAACATACCCAAATTCGAGGGAAAAATGGGAGAGGATTCGAGCGAACATGTTACTACCTTTCACCTATGGTGCTCTTCGAATTCCTTACACCAGGACTCAATCCGTTTAAGGCTGTTTCAACGCACCCTGACAGGGCCTGCCGCGAAATGGTATATAGAGCTACCTAGGGGGGCACTTGCTTTGTTCGACGACCTAGCGATGAATTTTCTTAACCATTTCCAGCTACCGATGCGTTATGACGTTGGTAGTGAACTCTTGTCGACATTTCGACAGGATAAAGCCACACATATCTCGAACCACATCCAAGAGTGGCGTAGATGGAAGAGGTTAATTAAAGCCTTTATACCATCGGAATTCCTCCTCGAATGGTTCCTTAAGTCATTATTGCCATATATAGTGAAGGATGTTTCTACATCCGGAGTGCAAAATGAGGAACAAGCCATTTTTAGGGCGCAGGAACTGGATTTGATTTATGTTTAGTTTGGTTTGTTATATGAGATTATTCCAATGCTCCACGATCTAGTTTCGACCCCAAAGTTAAACCTGGACCACATGTCGATGGCATTGTTGGTTGTGCGAGTGCTAAACCTGCAGATTCAGTTGCAAAACAAGTTAGTCAATTGTCAATCAACCAATCTGCTTTGGGACAAGCCATGACTTCGTTTCAACCCGCCTAAATGACGAGTGTGCTTTCAGTGCAATTGTAGGACCAAAAGGGTAACTAGCAGCCCAGATGGAATAAAAAGAAGGGTAAGAATAATCGTAAGGGTGGGAATAGAAATGAAAATGCTAATAATAATGACAAGAATGCTCTTAATGTTGGGGGGGACAAGCAAGCTAAACGTAAGGTTAAATTTTCTTGCAAGTTGTGTAAGGACAATCACCTCACTTACTTGTGCCCTTGTATCGATGAAGCCTCGATATTCTTGGCACAGGGCCCAGCTGTGCTGACTAACCCTTTACCTCACAATCAAAATATGAACTCGAGGACCCATGATCAGTCTGGTGGTGATCAAGATCCACCGGAGGGTAGTGGTCATCATTGCATTAACATGGTACGTGCTGCAAAAGTTGTGACCCATGCGAAAGACTATGGTTCGTCACAACCCAGCCCAGGAAAGGAACCTGATCCACTAGGGACTCCTTTGCGTATTGAAAAACCTGTGGATAAACCTGAAGTTGCACCTCGCATTCCTAAGGGAGTCCTTAAGCATTCGGGGCACAATTCTAATTCCCGAGTCACCCAGAACTATTCAGTTGTCGAGGATTTGGGCCACACTCCTTGTGCGATGTTTGCACTTGAAGTACTTCAGAGTTGTCCTTTGTAAAGGAAGGCTTTGCTTTCTGCCCTTGGTGTGAATGATGATAATTCTTCCTCCATGATTAAATTTGAAACCGCAGGACTTCAGCCTCGATTGCCTTACTATGTGTCTCTTTTGATTCACGTAGAATTTCTTAACATGACCGTCAAGCGCACTGTGACTGACGAAGGCGCTGTTGCTTCTATGATGTCTTTATCGTGTTGGAAGGGTTTAGGCTCCCCTGAGTTGTCTAAATCAGCGACCATGTTAAATACGTTCGATGGGAGATCGTTTAGGCCACACGGGATCCTTCCTTCCCTTAAGGTCCATTTGGGAGGGAAGACCGTTACGATAGAGGTCGAGGTGGTTGATGCATCCCTTGACTACAATCTCTTGCTGGGTAGGAATTGGATGTACAGTATGCAATCCGTAGCTTCTTCCCTATTTCGCGTTGTATGCTTTCCATTTAACGGGAAGATAGTTACGATTGATCAAATGTCATTCAAGAATCCGTCAGTTACCGCATCTTCGGGAGCTTTGATCCTGATTGTAGCGCACTCTCAGCCGAAAACTGGGAGTGTGGATGTGGGAATGTATCCATCCCTCATGGGAAGTTTTAGTTGTCTTGCACCGATCCTTATGATAGGGTCTAGTTCCGGTGAGGCTTCAACATCTATGAGATCATGTCTTTTTGCACGAGTCATATGGAAGATCCTTGGATTCTTCCTACACCAAGTACTTCGAGTGAGCCCATCGTGATGGACGTGCCATTGCCTGCAACTATGGTAGCTTATCAAGCTAATCTTGAGTGTGTCACAGAGCCCAGTCCTACATCTTCACAGATGGAGGAGGAGGACCCTTATGTGCTACCTGCATGGGCAGTACAATCTTCTCACGCGCACAACTGCCTTGATAGTGTTTTCCCTTCAGATGAAGCGATTATTGAGGCCATGTCGGGAGTTGAGCCACCATGGGAAGAGCTCCATCATAGATCTTACTTTCTTCCCAAGCTTGACCGCTTGGAGTGTGAGGACTTTAGGGAGGTTCTTAGCGAGAGAATTGGTAGTCCCATGGTTCCATTAAGCTCTCCTGGTTCGATGGCTGATGGGAACATGAAAAATATATCTCCAACGATTCCTATCAATATCTCTCGTGATCCTGGCAGGATAGAGAATGTCTATATTAGGGCAGAATGTTCCCTTGCTGAGATTCAAGAATACATCGAGCTGTTTAAATAATTCCATGATATATTTGCTTGGTATTACAATGAAATGCCAGGTATTGACCCTTGCATTGTTGAACATGGGATTAAGACTTATCCCAATGCTAAGCCTGTTTGACAACGCTTGCGTGCGGTGAATCCTAGGAAAGCACCTGCGATTAAGGCAGAGATAGAGAAAATGTTGAAAGCCAGTTTTATCTATCCTGTTCCCTTGACGGAGTGGGTTTCAAACCCCATTCCGGTGGATAAGAAGTAGGGAGCGATCCGCATATGTACTGATTTCCGTGATTTGAATCGTGCTTGTCCTAAGGACAATTTCCCCACACCATTTATTGATCAGATTTTGGATGAGTGTGCGGGTAGAGAGGTTTTTCCTTCATGGATGGCTTTTCCGAATATAATCAGATACAAATTAAACTTGAGGACCAACATAAGACTGCATTTATTTGTCCTTGGGAAACTTTTGCATATTGAAAAATGCCTTTTGGCCTTAAGAACGTCGAAGCTACTTTTCAGCGGGCCATGACCTTGATATTCCATGATCTCAAATCGATTATTGAAGTATTTTTGGATGACCTTGCTGCTCATTCTCGTATGAGAATGCATCATTCCTATCATTTGAGATTGGTGCTTGAAAGATGCCGCCATTATTTAATCAGGTTAAATCCTCACAAGTGCATCTTTTGTGTGAAGTCAGGTCGCTTGTTAGGATTCATCGTTTCTAAAGAGGGTATAAGAGTCGACCCTTTGATGGTAGAGGCAATACTTCAGTTGTCTCCCTCGAAAAATATTCGTCATCTTTAATGTTTGCAAGACATGGCAAACTTCTTACGGAGATTCATTGTCAATTTTGCCAATTTGACTAGAGGCTTCATGCGTCTTTTGAAGAAGGACACCACCTTTTGTTGGGATGAGCGAGCCTAGGAGTCCTTTGATGTGCTCAAGCAAGTCCTAGCATCGGCCCCGGTGATTAGTCCCCCAGAATATAGCCATGATTTTCTACTTTATGTGGCCGCGTCCATGGAGACGATTGGTATGGTTTTGGTTCAAGATGATGAGGAGATCCAAGAGCATGTCATATACTATTTGAGCTGGAATCTTATTGACACAGAGATCCGTTATTCTCATGTTGAGAAGCTTGCTTTAGCTATCGTACATGAGGTTCAATGGTTGAGACATTATATTCTCATTCGCTAGACCTTGGTTGTAGCCCATGTCAATCCGTTTCAATTCGTCCTCACTCGAAGGATGATTGGGGGAAAATATAATAAATGGATTGTCATCCTGCAAGAATTCGATCTCGAGTTTGTTTCGGCAAAATCGAAGAAATCTTTAATTTTTGCAGAGCTTATATCAGATTTCCCAAGCGAGGCTGAGGAGTTGGTTTGTGAAGATACGTTTATCGATGAACACATCTTCTTAATCTCAACTTTAGACCCATGGTATGGGGATATCATTATATATTTACAAACATTGAAGGTCCCTACTCACCTCTCACGGGATGAACGATGATGATTACGTCATGTGTCTAAGAATTACCTCATAGTGGATAACACTTTGTACCGCCGTGGGGTAGATTCCATTTTACGACATTGTTTAACCCATGAAGAGGCTGAGGTAGTGCTGAATGATTGCCATGGAGGGGTGTGTGGTGGTCATTTATCTGGACTTTCTACAACCCAAAAAATCTTAAGAGCGGGTTATTTCTGGCCATTGATCTTTAAGGATTGTGTATATGCGGTCAAAAGGTGCCACCCTTGACAGGTGTTTACACATTATATGCACTCGAAACCTGCCCTGTTACATACCATCATCACCGCGGGTCCCTTAGGCTAAGTGGGGGTTAGATTTTATGGATTGCAACCCAGCTTCAACTAGGTGGCATCATCATATCATAGTGGCTGTTGATTACTTCACGAAATGGGATGAGGCTATGCCTACAGTTAAATCTGACGGTGAGACAGCCGCCCACTTCTTATTCAACTAGATTATTACTCGGTTTGGGATTCCGAAAGAGCTTGTCACTGACCATGGATCGCACTTTCAGAACCGTATGATGGAAGAGTTGGCATCAAAGTTAGGGTACAAACAAGAGCATTCCTCCTCTTACTACCCTAAAGTGAATGGATAGGTAGAAGCAGTGAACAAGTCACTCAAATCCATTCTCCAATGAACCATCACACAAAGCAAGAATAATTGGCACATTATGTTATATCCTGCTTTGTGGGCGTATAGAACCACTGTTAAGACCGCCACGGGTTTTTCTCCATATCAACTTGTTTATGGAGTGGAGTCGGTATTGCCGGTTGAATGCGAGATTCCTTCTTTGAAGCTAGCCATAGAGCTCTTACCAGACACTTCACCATTGGAGGAGCGTTTGGTCCACCTTGAGCAACTTGATGAGCAGCGTCGAGATGCCTTAGTGGCTCTAGAAATAAATAAACGTCACATAAAGGTCCAGTACGATAAGTCTGTTCATCCAAAGAGGTTTAGTGAGGGAGACTTGGTCCTTTTGTGGGATCAACCAAAAGAACCCTTGGGGGCAGGAAAGTTTAACCCCATGTGGCATGGTCCTTACGTCGTCAAACGTGTGTTAGAGAAGGGTGCTTATGAGTTAGTGGAGTACGAGGGAATGGCCTTGGTGGAGCCTAGAAATGGGCTCTATCTCAAAAAATACTATGCATGATTTTCAGCCAAGACTGGTTATTGTATATTATTGTACAGTTTTGCATAGTTAGGTCTTTTTCTTATAGTGATCGGGTTTGTGATTAGTTTCCGTTTCTTTTGGCAGATGTCAATGAAATCTTCCACCTACGCATGATTCGTGAATGGGGTGAGCCGTCACACTCAACACTCAGCCTCTGCTGCTTGGGTGATTTATACTCCTATGGGTTAGGTATTGTCTTCAGTAGGTGTATGTTTACGGCCATATTCAAACAATGTTGCTGAATATAGTGTAGTTATTGAGCTTCTATGGGATGCCATTTTACATGGCATTCTCTCTCTTGAGGTACGTCTTGATTCGAAGTTAGTAGTTTCACAACTTAATAGTTTGTACCATGTTAGAGATCCGATGTTATTAAGAAGATTCTTACATGTGATATTATTAGAACGACTATTTGACAATATAACATACATACATATTCCAAGAATTAATAATCAAGTTGCTGACTCATATGCTAACTACGTGTTAGATTGACATTTGTTTCATACACAATAAATTCATCACAAACACAAATTTTTACACATGTAAATAAATAAACCGATCATCATAAAACTTTTTATAAACATCCTGTTGCGACCGCAACTGTTCTCCCCAAATTTCTCAAATTTTGGTCCCCTCCTCACATTTTAGAGTTGTTTTAATTGTTGGATCCTTGAACCTTTTGGGCATGCTTTGTTTTCAATAATTTCGAAGATCGATTTCCAGCCTGATCAAAAGTGCTTGCGTTTGAATTCCGTAGTGAGTCTCAAATGTGATTTGGTTTGCTAGCTGAGGATGAGTCGGATTTGATTATTTTTGAAAGCCACTGTCGCGAAAGTAAAGCAGGTTTACCGCCGCTGATTTTTAAAGCTGTCTAAACACTTAGTATTTTCTATTAATCGGGAGACTTTCTTGTTTTGATCGGAAGCTGGAGCCTTTTCGCTTCCGCCGTTGCGGAGCCCAAAGCAGTTTAGCACCTGAAGTCCAAATCGTTCAGACTGTCGATGCGTGTTGACCTATTTTAGCCGCGTACCTGAAGCCATTTTTCTTCCGCTGTTGCGGCTGGGGAAGTCATTTAGCGTCCGATGTAAAATGTCTTCTGACTTTTGATTGAGAGTCCTGTCACCCTTAGGTCTCATGTCCCTAACCTTTTTGCTTCCACCGTTGCGGCTCCTAAAGCATTTAGCCATCCAAAGTGAAAAACACTCCGCTGCCGATGTGTATTGACTTTTCGTCGCATGCCTGTAGCCGTTCATTTTCCGCCGTTGCGGCTAGGCAAAGCTTTTGGGATTCCGATGTTATGATCCTCCGACTGCCGATTGAAGAGTTTCTCTCACCCTCGGGTCGCGTGCCCGTAACCTCTTTATCTTTTGCCGTTGCGGCTGAGGTGGGATTTTTAGCTCCCGATATCCTCGCTCTGAGCATCCGATGATTGTGAACCTGTAGATAAACGAAGTAGTGGTGCGCCTGGTCATTTCCGGTGGATTAGCCGGTTTTAGTTGTTTTTATTTGACATTTTGCTTAAAATGTAAACCCCATGAATGATACACTTTGATGGATTACAGGTGGACTTGAAGGACTCTTCAGGCAAACGCAGCACGAAGGCACATCTCGACAATTTTAGGAAAAGTCAAACCGTGGTCCTCAGGACTGAAGAAAAGGACAAAATGAATGACGACAAAGGAACATACTAGAAAGATCTATTAGTTACTAATTATAAGATGAACGTTCACAGAAAATAAAATGGGAAGACAAAGTGGCCTGAAGAGGAATCTGAAACGTTCGAGGGATTGGAAAGTCACACGCTTGGGGGCATCCCAAACAATCTGCTGTGTAGTTTAAATATTGTAAAGATAGAACTTAGAGGGGACTTTTTCCCTGGAAAAACTTGTAAACCATTTTCTTGTAAGAGGAACTATTTTGTTTTACAATCAGAAACTGCAACTTTTGCCTGCTGTAGAAAGCGAACTGTGGAATGCATCAATGTGATTAAATGAACAATGTTGAAGGGGAACTATTTCGTTTTCAGCTGTGTTTCATTAACTGTGAGAGTGTTTAACTTCCTGAACCTATGTTCTTGTTGAATGCTTTTCAATATATTTTGTGATGTTTTTCCACTTTGAGTAATAAATGTTGTTCATAAAACAATTGGCTAACTGGTTGTTTAAAAATCTGCAATTGTTCATGTGTCTTGAAAGAAGTGTCAGCTATCTGTAATTTTTCATTATGCACATACAAAATATATTACTCACCAATGAATGAAAATCCTGCTCCCTAGGGATAGTTTAGGTAGTTAGTTTTAATTTCTTGTTGTATGTGATTTAGATGCTTGTGAATGCTAAGACGAGAGGTAAGAACCTGTGCATCACATTGTGACTGCTCCTTGAATATTATCGCCCTACATGGTTAATTAGGCACTTGCATATCATACATTAAGTTAAAAAATACAAAAAATACACGGTTGACCAGGCCGCAACCGGTAAAGCCTTTGTTTTTGTTACTTTGACCTACGGTAGCCGGACCGCAAACCGGATGGATTCCCCATTCCAAACAGTCATGGGCTAGTTGGGAACGTTGACTGGGGAGAATCCCTTACTGTTGTTGCCTGTGAATTTCTGGGCCTCAACAGTTTTGGCGTTAGAAGGAGGGCCGCCAGTGTATGGCTGGCCGAGGAAACCCGTTTTCCCGAGATTATTCCACTGGTAACAGTCCTGAGAGCAGTGGGTTTCATAATCCAATTCCGGAAGAAAGAGAACATCTATATTCTGTTGGCAACGAAATTGTTAATGATCTGAGAAGACACACCAGAGCATATGTAAAGAAGTTTGGAGGATTGCAAATCATCCCTAAATTGCCCAGAAGAGAGTATAAAAAGAAAGATCGTCCTCTAGCGGAAGACTCAGTGTTGGTTGGAGACTGGGAAGAACTTGTAGAAACAACCTTACAGGAAGTTGTACTACCTTTGAACCAAGAAGGCCCAAATACCCCTCACAGTTCTCCTACTCGCACTCCTATTGGATCACCTCCTCACTCTCCACCTAGACCCATGGAAGGAGTAAATGCTAATCCACCACCTAACCCACCTAATCCACCACCTGCTTGGAGAGCCAGATCATCGTTAAACCTGACACCTCCATTACACGACCTACCTCAAGCCTTTGACAAGATGTTGCCCAAGTTCGACCCAAATGAGAAAATACTAGTAGATGATCATCTACAAAGTTTTTACTTGGCAATCGAAGGATTAAGGGACGGGGAATATGAAGATGTAGTCTGCAGACTGTTCCCGCATACCCTTAAAGGAGCTGCAGCGTCATGGTACTTTGGATTGCCTGCTAACTCTATCCCTGATTGGGATACCTTCGAAATAATTTTCAGAATTAAGTATGCAACTCAGAAAACTCATGCAGCTCTCATGAAAGGGCTGTGCACGTTGAAGAAAGAAAGAAAAGAAAAGGTGCACAGTTTCACACAAAGGTTTGTAGCATATCTCAAGAATTTCTCTGAAATAGATAAGCCTTCGGACAAGGTATTGATTGAGTATTATACTTCAGCTTTAGGCCCTGATTTGGCCATGTTTGCCAAAGGTAGGGCCAAGCCTACTTTGACGGAAACCTATGAAGAGGCAGAAGTAGTGGAAGCAAAAAGAGAAAGTATTGAAGATTATCCAGAACAATCAGGAGAGAAAGGTGCGGGAAGAAAAGCCTAAGGAAGAAAGGTCGCCAGATTTGGAAAATATGGCCAAAATGATGCAGAAGCTTTCCAACAAAATCATAGATATGGAGAAAGAAAAGGAAACACAAAAGTTCTATAGGCCCTATTATAATAAAAGAGAGGATAACAATCAGTCTCAACCTCCTCCTCACAATACTGCATCTATGAATCTAACAGAGGTTGGAATGGACAATTTCTGCACTTTCCACCAACAGCGACACTCTGAAAAGAATTCTCCTCAATGGATAAATTCGATGACGTTGGTCATGAATCAGCTCTTGGATTCCAGATTAACAGAAGAGGGAACTGAAGAAAGAAAATAAAATACTACTTCAACGAAAGAACAGGAAGAGGAAACTATGGTTTTGTGGGATTCTGTTTCATTATTTGATGCTGAAGAAGAAAGAATCAGGGCTACAAGGACGTCATGGAAACCAACGTGGAAACAAGGAGCCGAGGGCCAATTAAAGAAAACAGTCTCATTCTACCAAAGATCAAAAGGCTGCAAAGAAATGTAAAGAAATTTCAAAATAAATGCTTAGCTGATAAGATTCCAGAATTCACTATTACCAGGCAAGATCCGAAGCAGAATAATACAGGGGCTAGGCCAGAGGAAGGAAAGATGAATGCTGATAAACCTCATCCCATTGAGCAGCCGATGGATTATGACATCATGGAGGATTTAAAGAAGGTAAAAGCGAATGTTCCACTATTCGAAATGTGTAAAGTGCTGCAACAAAAAGAAATACTGTTGAAAGCGCTTGAAGCATCGGATGAGAAGCTGCCCACGGATAATCAACCTCAGGAAGAAGAAGAAATTGGAGAAACCAGCGTTGGAGGTAAGTCTAAAAGCAAACATCCACCTTTCCTCCTCACATTTGAAATTTTTAATCATAACATGCACAATTGTCTGGTAGACTCAGGGGCGTCAGTTAATGTCATGCCCATATCAGTCTGTAAAAAGATAAATGGGAAGCCTAAGCCATCCACGTGGAGGGTTGTTCAGTTGGATAGGACAGATGTAAAGGTAATTGGTGAGATGGAAGATGTCCTAGTCTGTCTAGCATCCAGTGACAAAGTATGCCAAGTTATTAACATCGTGGTGGCCGATATATCAGATGCTTACGGTCTTGTCCTGAGCAGAGATTGGTCGGCCAAATTAAATGGATATTTTGCCTCTGATTGGTCGCATCTGTGGTTGCCATACAAAGGAAGTCCAAACCAGATTAAGATTCTGAGAGAACCTCATATGAGATACAATGTTACTCAACTGAATGAGAAGAATGAACCAGTGGATCCTGTATTGGGAAACTATTTTATTGAGTTAGAACCAGGAAATTACCAAGCAGAAGAAGCCAACAACACATCAGACACTCAACCTGATCTCCTTCGTTTCTCACAGGCTGATGAGATTGACTGTAAAATAGTAGACTTAGCAGTAGGAATAGATTCACCTTCAATAGTTAGTGATTTTTGGACTTTGTTTTTTGATGGCTCTAAGACATTAGAGGGGTCAGGGGCTGGCTATGTCCTGATCGACCCCTAGAAGAATAAGCATTTTCTCTCATGTAGATTAGAGTTTTATTGTACTAATAATACAGCTGAGTACGAAGCACTGGTGCAGGGACTAAAGAAAGAAATTGAATTAAAGGTAAGTAATCTAAAAGTTTTTGGGGATTCTGAAATTATTGTGAAACAAATATGGAATCAAATACATTGTGTTTCCCCTCACTTGAAAGCTTACCAAAATGAGGTATGGGACCTGCTTAAATGTTTTAATGCATTCAACATTATTTCAATTCCAAGAATTAAAAACGCAGCAGCTGACTTGTTGGCCACATCAGCCGCTAGGCTTGTACCCACTAATAATCGATGTTCTGTCGAACTGCTTTTCAGGCCCTCAGTACCGGATATGATCACCAATTTGCGAGTGTTCGACGATGATCAACAAATAATAGAATGCTTGACAAATGACGAGGTCTTTAAAGGAGCCATTATAGATGATGAGGAACATCAGGCTGAGATGAAATATGACAATTTCATTCCTAAAGGAGTTAGAACGTTAGAATTTTTTTTTGATTTAAATGAAAAGTTTAGAAGACCAGCCAACGTGAAGACCCACAGCTCATCTCTACAGTTCGAGCTGATAAATTTAGGGACTGAGACGAATCCCAAATTGGTGAATCTCGGCAAGTGTTGTTCACCAGCAGAAAGAGACAAATTCATCGGTCTATTTAAACAATATAAATATGTTTTCGCATGGACGTACGAAGATTTGAAAACATACGACACCAGCATCATCAAGCATGTCATCCCCATTAAAGCAGGCGTCAAGCCATATCAGCAACCGTTAAGGAAAATGCATCCAAAATTGGAACCGCTGATTCAGAGTGAAGTAAAGAAATTATTGGATGCTAGAATCATTTTCAAAGTCAGACACTCTGAGTGGGTATCAAATCTGGTACTAGTAAGGAAAAAGTATGGAGAAATCAGACTCTGCGTGGATTTCAGGAACCTAAACCGTGCATCAGACAAATATAACTATCCTGTTCCACCCATGGAGCAATTGCTACAAATGGTTTCAGGTTCTGAACTGTTTTCATTATTAGATGGTTTCTCTGGCTACAATCAAGTATTAGTAGCCAAAGAAGACAGATTGAAGACCACGTTCAGGACCAAATAGGGAACCTTTGCCTACAGAAGGATGCCCTTTGGGATTATAAATGCTGGAGCAACGTTTCAGAGGGCTATGGACATAGCTTTCCATGGATTAATTGGCCGAAGTGCTGTAGTATACCTTGATGATATTACAATATTCTCGAAGAAAAGAGAAGAGCACACGTTTCACTTAAGACAAATTTTCGAACGCTGTCAAAAATATGGCATCTCACTCAATCCTAAGAAGTGTGTGTTCGCTGTCACGGAGGGCAAGTTGCTGGGTCACATAGTTTCGAAGAAAGGAATCTCTATAGATCCAGAAAGAATTAAGGCTATTGAACAAATCCCCTTGCCCCATAATAAAAAGGGGATGCAATCATTTATGGGAACGATAAACTTTGTGCGAAGATTTGTGCCTGATTTTGCTCAGATTGTCAAACCACTACAGCAGATGGTAAAGCAAAATACACTATTCAAGTGGACTGAAATTGAGAAGAGCGCATTCAACAAAATCAAAACTGCTGTTGCACACGCACCATCCCTGAAAAGCCCAGATTTCGACAAATATTTTATCTTGTATACCTTTGCATCTGATGATTCACTAGCAGCGGTGCTCACCCAAAAGGAAGATGGGGGGGACGAATTCCCAATATCCTTTATGAGTACTGGTCTACAGGGGGCCGAATTGAACTACCCAGCTGTTGATAAACAAGCTTACGCTGTATTCAAAGCAGTAAAACAATTCAGGCCTTACATTTTAAAAAATAGAACCAAGGTGATCGTCCCCTACCCAGCTGTAAGGTCTCTTCTTATACAGAAGGAGTTAGGAGAAAGAAGAGGCAACTGGGTAACAACTCTTCAAAAGTACAACCTTGAATTCAAGCTAGCATCTATAGTTAAAGGACAAGGGTTGTGCAAACAGATGACTGAAAATGGAAAAAATGAAGAACATGCCTGGGAAGATGAAGCCGAATTACATGTAATGGAGGTATGTCATTTGTTTACAGCTCCCGAGTCTTGGTATAGAGACCTGGTGCATTACCTGCAGGCAGGGTTGTTTCCAGAACACTGGAGTTCCAAGAAAAGAAGAGCGCTGCGTCTTAAATCAACTTCCTATCAACTTGTTGAAGGAGTATTATTCAGAAAGAATTATGACGGGGTTCTGCTCAGATGCTTAGAAAAGGAAGATGCGAAGAAAGTAATGTCAGAATTGCATGACGGTCCTGCTGGGGGACATTATTCAAGAGATACTACGACCCACAAAATACTAAGAGCCAGTTACTATTGTCCTACGCTCTTCAAAGATGCACACGCACATGTCAGAAAGTGTGATATTTGCCAAAGGTGTAGCGGGAGACAACCTAAAGCAGCAGCACCCCTAAATCCTATGATGATCACAGAGCCATTCGAGTAGTGGGGGCTGGATATTATTGGAGAAATAAAACCGAATTCCTCTCTGTAGCACAAGTAAATTCTGACCGCTACTGATTATTTCACTCGCTGGGTCGAAGCTATCCCGTTGCGCAAGATAAATGAAGACGAAGTCATCAGCTTCCTGCAAGATCATATCATGACCAGGTTTGGAGTTCCAGTTTCGTTAGTCTTTGATAATGCTAAGTACTTTTCATCAATTAAATTGTCTGCTTTTGCTCATGATAAAGGGATAAAATTGCATTATTCTGCTAAGTACTATCCACAAGGAAATGGCTTGGATGAATCCTCTAACAAAAATCTGATTAGAATTTAAAAGAAGACTGTGGTAGAAAACCAGAGGAGTTGGCACTCATCATTACCAAATGCCCTTTGGGCTGATAGAGTCACCCCTAAGTCTACGATTGGAGTGTCTCCATATACCCTTGTCTATGGTAAAGAAGCCATCCTTCCTCCCCATATCATGTTACCATCTTCCATACAAGCTCAAGAGTCTAGAGGGTCGGATGATGAAGTTTTGCAAATAAGAATATATAATCTCCTGAAAGCAGAAGAGGCTAGATCTAAATCCAGAGAACGCTTTAGGAAACAACAAGAGTTATTTAAGAGATGCTTCGACAAACATAAAGCTGGAACAAAAGACTTTGAAGTAGGAGACTTAGTCCTCAAATGGGATCACCCCCATGATGAGAAAGGAAAGCACACTAAATTCCAGTAGTTGTGGGTAGGCCCTTTCCAGATTGCAGCAAAGCTTGGCCCTTCTACTTATAAGTTGCAGGATCTACAGGGGTGGGAAGAGAACTTACCAGTGAATGGTTTGGTTCTCAAGCCTTATTTTTCCTAAGTTTCTTTGAGTTCTTCTGTCTTGTATATAAATAAGCTGTTTGGCTGTCTTTTGATTCATGTTTTTCAGTTTGTTTTAGTTTAAGTTTTATTGATTTCAATAAGGGAAGCAAATCTGCGGTTGCATGGGTAACATCCGAAATTCCTAGGATTGATAAACGTTTGGTATCAGACTGTGTGTTGCTCTTTAGCTGAAATAACTTCTTCCAGTTTAGCAGTTTTCTCAAATAGCTCTGTGTGCATTGAAGTCCTGCTTAACCCCTGTGAAATAAACCGGATTCAAAGAGTTCGGAATACTATGTTGAGGCTCCATCCACTTCACACTTAAAATGTTCTAAGGGGCGACAACAGAAGACCCATGGAAAAGAGCAAGGTGAACAGTATGTTAAATATAAATGATCCTATGCCAAGAAGCAAGTGCCAAAAGGAAAATAAGAGTCAAAACTCCTCTGAAAGCATCATACATTAAAGCAAATGATGAATCATAAGTACTAAATTGCAGGAAGATCCTCTCCATCCGTGAGATGAAACATAAAGTATACCGCTCACACAAAAGGACACTATGGGATAGAGGATCCTGAATTAAAACTCAGTAAGAAAGGCATGCAGGAGGACTCATATGAAAAGGGACAAAAGTCCAAAAGCACAAAAAAGTGCTAAAATGGCATGGGAATGAGGAACAAACGAATATGTCTGTTTACCATATGCTTCAAGCATGTGGTGTCCAAGCTGTCAGCTACCTGAAGACAAAAGTAATAATGAAACCCATCCTCTGGCCTCGACAGAGTTATCTGGAATTGAAAATCTTGGTTTCCACTCTCCCCAAATTGGACTATCATCAATGATTAAAGGTACACACTTCCGTCATTTGAGAAATCCAGATAGCTGGAAGAATTCAATAGAAGCATTGGTTGTACACAGTCTACCATTCAAAGAATAAACACCCAGAGATCTAGGTTCACCAGGTAATCGCCAATTGTTGCGGCCGCAACTGTTCTCCCCAAATTTCTTAAATTTTGGTCCCCTCCTCACATTTTAGAGTTGTTTTAATTGTTGGATCCTTGAACCTTTTGGGCATGCTTTGTTTTGAATAATTTCGAAGATTGATTTCCAACCTGATCAAAAGTGCTTACGTTTGAATTCCGTAGTGATTCTCAAATGTGATTTGGTTTGCTAGCTGAGGATGAGTCGGATTTGATTATTTTTGAAAGCCACTGTCGTGAAAGTAAAGCAGGTTTACTGCCGCTGAGTTTTAAAGCTGTCTAAACACTTAGTATTTTCTATTAATCGGGAGTCTTTCTTGTTTTGATCGGAAGCCAGAGCCTTTTCGCTTCCGCCGTTGCGGAGCCCAAAGCAGTTTAGCACCCGAAGTCCAAATAGTTCCGACTACCGATGCGTGTTGACCTGTTTTAGCTGCGTACCCGAAGCCGTTTTTCTTCCGCCGTTGCGGCTGGGGAAGTCATTTAGCATCCAATGTAAAATGTCTTTCGACTTCTGATTGAGAGTCCTGCCACCCTCAAGTCTCATGTCCCTAACCTTTTCGCTTCCGCCGTTGTGGCTCCTTAAGCATTTAGCCATCCAAAGTGAAAAACGCTCCGCTGCCGATGCGTGTTGACTTTTCATCACATGCCTGTAGTCGTTCATTTTCCGCCGTTGCGGCTAGGAAAAGATTTTGGGCTTCCAATGTTATTATCCTCCGACTGCCGATTGAAGAGTTTCTCTCGCCCTCGGGTCGCGTGCCCGTAACCTCTTTATCTTCCGCCGTTGCAGCTGGGGTGGGATTTTTAGCTCCCGATATCCTCGCTTTGAGCATCCGATGATTGTGAACCTATAGATAAATGAAGTAGTGGTGCGCCTAGTCATTTCCGGTGGATTAGCCGGTTTTAGTTGTTTTTATTTGACGTTTTGCTTAAAATGTAAACCCCATGAATGATACACTTTGATGGATCGGAGGTGGAATTGAAGGACTCTTCAGGCAAACGCAGCACGAAGGCACATCTCGGTAGTTTTGGGAAAAGTCAAACCGTGGTCCTCAGGACTGAAGAAAAGGACAAAACGAATGACGGAAAAGGCACAGACTAGAAAGATCTATCAGTTACTAATCAGAAGATGAACGTTCACAGAAAATAAAATGGGAAGACAAAGCGGCCTGAAGAGGAATCTGAAACGTTCGAGGGATTGGAAAGTCACACGCTTGGGGGCATCCCAAACAATCTGCTATGCAGTTTAAATATTGTAAAGATAGAACTTAGAGGGGGATTTTTCCCTAGAAAAACTTGTAAACCATTTTCTTGTAAGATGAACTATTTTGTTTTACAATCAGAAACTGCAACTTTTGCCTGCTGGAGAAAGCGAACTGTGGAATGCATCAATGTGATTAAATGAACAATGTTGAAGGGGAACTATTTCGTTTTCAGCTGTGTTTCATTAACTGTGAGAGTGTTTAACTTCCTGAACCTATGTTCTTGTTGAATGCTTTTCAATATATTTTGTGATGTTTTTCCACTTTGAGTAATAAATGTTGTTCATAAAACAATTGGCTAACTGGTTGTTTAAAAATCTGCAATTGTTCATGTGTATTGAAAGAAGTGTCAGCTATCTGTAATTTTTCATTATGCACATACAAAATATATTACTCACCAATGAATGAAAATCCTTCTCCCTAGGGATAGTTTAGGTAGTTAGTTTTAATTTCTTGTTGTATGTGATTTAGATGCTTGTGAATGCTAAGACGAGAGGTAAGAACCTGCGCATCACATTGTGACTGCTCCTTGCATCTTATCGCCCTGCATGGTTAATTAGGCACTTGCATATCATACATTAAGTCAAAAAATACAAAAAATACACGGTGGACCGGGTCGCAACCGGTAAAGCCTTTGTTTTTGTTACTTTGACCTACGGTAGCTGGACCGCAAACCGGACAGATTCCCCATTCCAAACAGTCACGGGCTAGTTGGGAACGTTGACTGGGGAGAATCCCTTACTGTTGTTGCCTGCGAATTTCCGGGCCTCAACACATCCAAAATGTGGTAATACATAGTGTCATGATACAAAAATGGGGCTCTCAAGCCACCAAAATATAATACACGGTAATACAAAATGTATCACTCCCAGGTATCTAAGCCTGTGGAGGAGGAGGGGGGTTGTGATCATGGAATGTCACTATGGCTCTAGTTAGCCATTCTAATAATCGCACCCATGCTTATGGTACACCCACCACCTGGCGCTGCATGGCCTTAGGCAAGTCCTCGACTTGCGCCATGGGAACTCTGTGTGTCAGCCTTACAAAGTTGGTATGAATGCTCTGGAGCGTCCGCTCCGCATCCACACCCATGATATCGTCTCCTCTTCCCCTCCGTCTATGATGAGGGAAGCCTTCAAGATGCCGTGGTCCCACATTTGCATGCATATGGTAGATGTCACTATGTATTGTCACCCAAAAACATGTCTTTTGATTCCATATAATCAGAAAACACAAAAAAATTAAATAACTAAAAAATTTAAAGAGAGGGTCGAGATTTGTTACCTATGTCACCGTATGCCGATCCTGGTGGTAGCGGCATGTCCGGGTCCCCCCAGAAATCTATCCCCGCATAGGGGTAGTCATCGATGGAAACTATCTGTCGTCGCCACCACGGAAAGAAATCAGCTGGATAGGGGTTGGACACCCTACCTCCACCCAATCTGCGCATCGCATCCTCCCAACTCCATTGGGCCGGATCTCAAACCCCGTGTAGAGGACCATCAACTCTGGGGCTCAATCCTAGAACACGCTCGAAGAAAAACGTGCTTAGTATGCTGCTGAAACTGAAGTTTCGCACTCTTCCCATCTTACACTCACTGAGCTGGTGTTTCATGTTGCCCAGTAGTGTAGTGCTCCAATCATATACCATGGGTCTCATGCACTCCACTACATAGAACATCAGAGGCCGTGAGGCCTGGTAAAGTGAAGCCAAGCCTACTATCCTGTCCAGTGTCAGTAGGATGGCCTTTAGGCCCAGCACCTATATGGAGTTAGTTGGGATCTGACTCCCCACCTTCTCCGTGTCCGGATAGCAGTACACCGCAATGTACTCATCTATAGTAAGGCCACCTCCGGGCCCGAGAGAACGTAGGTTCACTACTTCCCCTCGTCGGGAAAGTCTAGTAATAAAGTATATGTCCTCCACCTATATGGTGAGGGACATCCCATCTATCTGGAATGACTCTGAGTCTGGATCCCAGTAGTCCACCAGCATCTGCAATAGTCCTAGTTTGGCCCTTAAGCCACCAAGACACCAAAATTTGTAGAGCCCACATGCACGTAGCACTTGTTGAGCCATCAGATCGACCCTTACTACCTCTTCTACATCACCATGTTCACGTTCTCTCCATTCTAGGACCATCCTGCACAAAAAAATGGAAGTTTTCCCATGAGAACACTTAACAAACCTTATGCGCATCCGCATACGCGACTGTTTTCCAAACAACCGCGTATGTACGCGACTGTGAGGGCATTTTCCGGGTATATCCATCCCTATACGTGGAAAACCCCTCGATTTCCATGTGGGGGCCGCAGCGCCTATTTTGGATTGGCCTAGAAATCCAAAATCACCATGGAATTTGATAAAAACTGCATCAAAATGGAAGAGTAGAGCATGGGTAAGTACCTGGAAGAAACGGTAGTGGATTCTGTCGGCTGGATCTCCTAGAATTCGCTGTTGAAAATTTGAGCTCAAATGGGTAAAAATTTCAAATGTATTATAATGTTTTGAATTTCTTACTATTTATAGAAATTTTTCAATTTTTTTCAAAATTTTACCCCCTTTCCTATAGTTTGGACCATTTCTAATCCTTTTGGACCATTTTTGGACTAATTTATGATGTAGGAGACATTTTTGAGTGCCATTTCAGCCGTTGGATTGACCCGTTCATGCCGATCTCACGTATCATGTCTAAACTGGCATATAGGTTAGGTTTTATCACCACTTGCATTTTGCATGACCTTATGACCATTTCTATATAGCCTTAGGTACGAACCCACTCTATTATGTCACATAACCTTCTTGCTGTTTTAGAAGTGGCATGATATGAGTGGTAGAGCTTGACCTTACATGGGTACCCTAGTTAGCGCCTTATTTGGTGCCCATGCTGACGTTTTGTCCCTTAGGGTGTGGGAGTCCGTTGTATAGTATTGCCATGACACTTCACAAGAGCCTCATACTCCTCTTGATCTTTTGCTGGCCTATTTCCCTCAGGACTCCCTTATGTCAAGTTGTAATTGCATTATCATGAGCTTTTCCTACCTTATTGAGCTTTATGCCGGATTCCCTGACATTGAGTTTCAGCCATATAGCTCGAGCTTGTCTCATGTCTAGCCATGCAGAGCCATTTTATATATCCTTTGCAACTTGATTCCCTTTTTACCGGGAGGGGATTTTCCCCCGAGTGTCGCTATCCTACACTTGTATCCTTGCACTGAGCATAGGTATGTTCCACTACTTGGAACTAGTTTGTTTGCCCCTATGACACTCGTCTCCTCTTAGTCTGTAACTATAAAGCAGTTTTATTCTTTTTCAAGCTTTTTAAATATTTGGAAAAGTCCAAAAAAATAAAATAACCAAAAAGCCGGATAAGGAAAGATGTTATCTTTGGGAGTTGTTGAGTCATGTCACCTTTGAACAGAGCACTGTATATCACATCCGTTGGTTGGGTTTATAGTTTGACTTTAGGAGCTGTACTCGTTTATCTGAGTTTATCTCCACCGACTGGTTAAGCTTCCAGTCCCCATGGAGCCTCTATCGATGCCTCCTGTGTCGCAGAGATGTCCCAGTTTTGTATATCGAGTCTATGCTGCCTTTATTCAGTCACCATTCGCTGTTATGCTCTTGTTCGAAGGAAGTTGAAACCTGAGTCGGCCATTCCTCAGTTATCTTGAATTTGCATGTCGACCATTCCCGGTACAGTTACTGGTTGGTGCACCTTATGATCAAGTCCTTCCACATCATACAACTTTGCTGAGTACCTTGTGTTGGATGATGGGGGATGCCTTAATGCCCTCCTTCCAGCGGATTTCATCCCATCGACTTCAGATCATTTATTCTGGGATTGGAATCTAGAGTCATTTTTGAGTACCTTGAGACTTGCAGTCATCAGTGGTAGGTTCTCTCGCCATCAACAGTATTTGGGAATACATCAATGTCCCATGATCGATGGATCCTCTCAAGTGTTCGACCTCAACACATTTATTCACACTTGTTAGTTTGCACTCTGGTACCTTGATTCCCATTTTCATTATCGGTGGGTGATCTCGCGTCTGTTGATGGTATACATCAATGACCGGTAAGCAAACAATGGACTACTATGTTCAACCTCGACACCTCTATTCACATAATAGGACATGTACTCGTAGCGGTTTGTGTAGAAGACCTTCCAGATTGGTGGCATCTCTTATATGCTACCTCCTTGATCGTGCCAGTGTTCATGAGATTTCAGCTCTCGTGACTTGATTCCAGTATATGTCAGACATTTCCAGCTATTATGGAGATCTTGATCCATTGTATATCTTCAGTCATTATGGAGATCATGATCCTTTGTATATCTTCATTGTGGAGATTCTGATCTATGTGTATTGTACGTGGTGATGACCACTTATGTGATATCTTGTATCATGCCTATTCATGGCCATTGTACTCTTATGTATCTAGGACTGCTATATGTATTTGTAGTTATGTGCAGAGTTGTATCATTGTACTATGCTGATTGGGTGGCTGATCTTCCATTTGGGATCCTTCATCACTCCACTTCTGGGATGGACTTATAATGTATTTCAGCCATCGTATGACCCCTCTGACCTCACACATTAGGGGGCATCTGTTATAGCTGATTTTACCACTCCAGGTGAATCACACTTGTATGGCCTTCCCCTGTCCCTCTGCAGACTCCTTAGACCCCTTGGACCATTTTTTGTCCTTTGATGTTTCCTAGACCATCCCTAAAAACATGTGAAAATTAATACACACGACTTTTAAACCCCTAATCGCGTATATACGCGGGGTTGACCCCTAAAACCGTGTACATTGGGATGTGTGCATAATCCAAATCCTTTTGGAGCTTTCCTTGATATGGATCCGACTCACTTGACTCCTGGCCTTCCATATGCCTTGAGATCGCTCAGATTCAAACTTTCATTACCCCTTTGAAAAGCTATATAAGGAACTCTTTGGTACATTGAAGGCATATGAGAGAATTGAGAGCAAAGAAACTATAGTCCATTGTTGCCAGAACTTGTGCTTGAGTCTGCATCCCTTTGTCCCTTGGAGCACTTTTGTGTTCTTCCCAAGCTTGCCTTTTGCTTGTGAGCTTGCTATCGAGAGATGGAGGCCCAAGTGGGGGATTCAGTTTCTCCCATTCGCAGACGTGCCCACAGAGGTTGTATCCATTGTAATCTCTGATTTTATATTAATAGAAATATATTTTCCTGTCCAATAATGTATGTTTGAATGAATATTTTATCCATGGATGATTTCAAATGCTTATACATTGTTGATTATATATGCTATAATAGATCTAACACCAATATATAGTATGCTTGTCTTGTTTACTTGTTGTTGAGGAAGTGATTTATCAATTCAAGTTGAAGTTGGAAAGCTCAATGGGGATCTACTTCAACCGTCTGGAATAAGGTAGGAGGTTTGATCCTTTAGTGTTAGATATTTAATTTCTATTGCATATTGGAAAGGATTGATTTCTGGGGTCAAGCTGTTTGTTGTGGTACCCCAAGCCATAGGAATTTCTCTCCGTAACAATGGGGCTAATCAATCATTATTAGAAGAGAAAATTTATGATGGTGGTATGCCTTCAGACATCTTGGAGCAGCAGAACTCAGTTTCCTCAATTTGTAGAGGAGTCCTTGTTTCAGATGTTGGGTTGTAATCTCACCATTTCTGTTTATTAAAAAAGAAAGTTCTTCTTGCAATATTGTGCACTCTTGTATATGTTGATTTCTGAATTATCTCATAATTTCATTATGAAAATGTTATTTCATTAACCATTGATATATATATATATAAGATATTTGCAGGAGGAACTTATTCTTTGTAGGTGATTGGAGAAACCCTGGAAGTTGTGGAAGCAACTGGAAGAGGAGAAGAAAAGCTAGGATCAACCGCCATAAACCAGGTTATTTTCTTCCTATTCCTATTTCAATTTCTATAAGGCGGATTGTCTGCGAGTTTAGCTTAGTAAGTTGGTAATTCCAGAGACCCTAGGTTATAAGGGTGTTTTTTCTTGAATAACAGAACTGGCGACTCCATTGGGAAATCCAGCGTGCTGTGGGTCCTTTTCTTTAGGTTTCCTAACCAGCCTTTTCTCTTTTTTATTCTAGGTGTGATTTGTCTACTTTTTTTCCTTTGATTTTTAGTTTGGCATGTTCAGGACCTGTCTGCTAGTCTCTTTTTCTTTAAAAATTTTTAGCAGTACACCCGGTTTGTCTTTTTAACAGTCATGTGTTTCACCTTGTACACGTGGGTTGCATTCTGGACAGTCGTGTGTCACGCGCCGGTTGTCTTTATAATAGTCGCGTGTTCCTGTAGCTTTCTCTGAGTTCATAGGGTTTTTTCTTGTCCCTGTTTTGGTGACCTATCAGAGGCTTGTGAAGGTCCTGTTTCTGGCATGATTCTGTAAGTCTTAGGTTTGTACATAACACACTTTGATTGATCTTTCAAGTCCTTGTTTTCTTTGTGTTTGATTTTCTTCATTTGTGAATGTTGTTGGTCCTCCTAGTTGGCTTTTTGGGTCTGATTTCTTGTGTTCTAGGTCATTGATCAGCCCTTAGGAACACTTTATGCTCTACACTATTGTTTGTAGTCTAAGTTTGTCTTTCTCTCTGTTTGTGGATCTAGTAAGCTTTTAAGTTTGATAGTTCCGCCAAGTTTTGATTTTGTGCCATTTCTTCCTTCAAGGGTGAAGTGTGTCATTATATTTATTGATATATGTTTAGATTGTTCAATTTTTCTCAAGTTTGCATTCGCTTGCATTATAATTTTTGAAATTTTTTGAAAAGAAAAGACAAAAATATTTTTCACACTTTTTGCATTAGGTTGCATCTAGTGTTCTTTTCATTATTTTTCAAGAAAAAATAAAAAATTTAAAGTCGTGTTGTTTCTCATGCTTAGTTTAAATTCATTAACTTTAATTTTACAAGAAAAGAAAAATAACATATAGTTGTTTAACATGCATGTAGATTAGGGTTTTGTCTTTAATGCATTGCATATCATTATTCTTGAAAAAATAAAAAATAAATTGTTCTTTTGTGGCTTTCAAGTTTCTATTTGAAAAAGAAAGAGAATAGTTTTTGCTTTTTGCATTTCATTTCTCTTTGCTTAGTCATTTTGTTTGAACTTTGAGTCAAAACAACATTGGTTTCACCTTCGCCACCTCCTTTGAGTAATTATCATCCCTTTAAAATAAATGCTTAATATTGAAAATTTATTAGTAACTTTTTATTTCTAGGGACAACACACACTAGTTTAGGCTAGTGTTTTGGGTTAGGTATATCTTAACTGTCCAAAACTTCAAAATCAAACATAGTGGCCTATCTTTCAGGAAATCCAACTTCCTTGGGAAAGACACTAGAAAGCTCCTCTCACACAGGAGTCAAGCACGAGGTTGTGCGATACTGAGCTTTTGGAGATACCCCTCCACTTCTCAGTAAAGCATACACCAGAGCTGGTGCACGTTTGGGGACTCATCCGGTACGTCATCTCAGACCTGTGCGGTGCCTAGTATTGTTTGGGTTTCGGGATTTGCCACCTTGCCCATGTGCATTGGCTGGACTGATGGCTGTTCCGCCTGACTTTCTCCTCGACTTTGGTAGCCTTAGCATCTTGTCTGATAGGATCTTACGCTGGTGGCATTGGAAGGCTATTTCCAGTACACCTAGGGTATACTTGGAAGCTAACCTCGGTAGACAATATGGGAGGGTGTTTGGGTGATTCCAACGCTTGCAACCAGAGGGATCTTCACGAGATTCCAAGTAACTACTCTCCTTATTTCACTGGTTATTTATGGGCCCTCATCATCTGAGACTTTCCTTTGGAAGGCATCTTTGTTTTCTTGGTTTGATACTTATGTATTTTTCTAATAGTGTGTTCTTTGTATTGTTGGTTTCCTGTCAACCTCAGACTTTGTATTATTGTTTGAAACTATGGCTAACACCCCTTTAAACACCAACCAAGAGATCCCCATGTTAGGAACTCCTTGTACTATTCCTCTCATAGGGAATGTTGGTGTTCCTTTGGTGGCCACCTTGAATCTACTTGGATTCACCCTAGGGATACCAGTGTGGCTGTTTTCCACTCCAACTATCATGAATTCCCCTGATGCTTCTCAAGTAAGCTCTTTATATAAAGGGAATCAAAACATGGCTTCCCCTTCACATGTAGCTTCTTTTCCTCCTCCTTCTACCTCATGCGGTGAAAGTAATGATACTAGTAATCGAAAGTCTAAAAGGAGTAAAAGAAGGAAGAATAGGAAGAACACTCGTAATAAAGGGGGAACCTATTCAAACTCTACAGGTAAAGTTGAACCGCACCACCCAACCTCTGAATTTCATGCTGGGGGAATCTATCCAACCTCTACAAGTCATGTTGGATCTAAGCACTCAACCTCTGCAAGTCAAGTTGATCTTCACCATCTAGCCTCTGCTGATCATGTTGGTGGGATCCTTCCAACCTTCCCAGGTAATGTTGGATCCAATCACTCAGCCTCTATGGTTCATGCTGAGGGAACCCGTTCAACCTCTGTAGCTCAAGTTGAACCTCCACATCCAACCTCTGCAGGTCATGTTGGATCCATCCACCCAACCTATGAAGATCATGCTGGGGGCACATACTCGACTGCTGTAAAGCATGTTGAGCCTTCCCGTCCAACCTCTGCAGGTCATGTTGGACCCAGTCTCTCAGCCTCTGCAGGTCATGATGGGGTCAGTCTCTTAGCCCCTGTAGGTCATGTTGGGGGCAGTCTCTTAGCCTCTGTGTTTCATGCTGAGGGAAAACACTCATCCATTGCAAGTCATGTTGACTATGTTGAAAATACTAACCGCTCAAAACACAAGACCAAGTTTCCTTGCAAGATTTGTGAGGGAGACCACCTTACTTATCAATTCCCTTCCATCATAGAGGTACGAATATTTTGGTTTCAAGGTCATCCTGTTTTTGAACATCCTAAAGTTTTTCAACAACCAAACTCTCTTAGTCAGGTTGGACCCAGTTACCCAGCCTCTGGTGGTCATGCTGTAGGAAAACTCTCAGCCTCTGTAGATCATGTTGAGAGAAAGCATTAAAACAGTGCTAATCATTTTGACACCGTTAATGAAACTGGTCATTCAAAGTGAAAACTTAAGTTCCCTTGTAATCTATATAAGGGAGATCATCTTACTCACCAGTTCCCTATTATCATAGAGGTGTGAAGAGTGTGGTACAAGACTCAAGGATTTCCTTCTCCTGAACAACCTATAGTTTCTCAACAACCTACTCAACCTTTGGTTGATCTAGTGGTTGAACCTTCCCAGTCTTTGGTTTACCCCACTCTTCATTTGGAGAGTGATACTTATGTAATTGAACCATTATTATCTTTGGTCAATCCCAATCCCACTCTCCCTTCAGAGAATGAATTTCACGAAGTGGTTGAATCGATTCCATTGTGGATCAATCCCACTCTTCCTTTGGAGAGTGAAGTGTCTTCTAGTCACAGTTTCTTCACTGCCAGTTTAGAAATTACTGAACAAGGGGGCACTAAACATCCTTTGGATCAACCCCCACCAAGCTCTCGGATTTCTTCCTTTGATTGGGATATCCTAGTTGAGCCACGCCTTCCTTCTAATGCACCATTCTAGATAAAGGTAAAAGTTGGACAATACATGATTGCTCATTGTATTGTTGATAAAGGAGCCTTAGTTAGTATCTTGTATGCTCGTGCTTGGAAAGGAATGGGATCTCCTAGCCTTGTGTCGACTGCTAGTTAGATACTGGAATTTAATAGAATAAATAGTATACCCTTGGGAATTCTTGCTCAAACACCTGTTACTTTGGGTGGGAAGACCGTCTTATTTGACTTCATGGTGATAGAAGACCCCTTGGAATTCAATATGCTCCTCGGACGTGATTATGTCTATGACATGCAAGTTGTGGTGTCAACATTTTTTCGTGTGATGTACTTTGATCATGGCAAAGAAATTATCACTATCGATCAGTTGGATTTTATTGTTCCATCTCATGACCCAACTAGAGACCAAGTATTTCCTTTATTGATTCCCAGTGTTTCTATAGACACTACCCCGCCACGGGTGAGATATGTGCCCTCATGTCCTTTGCATTCAATTGCTTCTGATAAACAACATTTGTTTTCATGCTTACCTTCTCAGGACTTGGTACTAGCAGTTGACTAGGTGAGTCATCCTATACAAAATGTGGAGCTTTCTCTCTACTCTGTCGATCCATTTGAAAATTTTAGACATGTGCCCTATCTTAGATGATCTCCTTCCTTCAGATGAAGTCTTCCTAGAGTCTTTGATACAGTTTGACCTTCTTTTGGATGTTGGTTCAGTTGTGACAAAGTCTAACCCTGATTTGCTTAGTAAGCCTGATCTTCCCATGAATCGGTCTTCTTATGTTGGTATTTTTGAGTTTTTGGACTTTCCCATCAAATAGAAAGTTAGTGATCCTGATGAGTTTGATTTTTCTTATGAAATTTTCAACTTATGTGATACTAAGTTTGTTCCTGCAGACTCTATCTCCCGTGTTGATTTTTTCTTTTCTTTTGAGGTTGATATTGGCACTATGGAGTCCTCTTTGGTTGATTCTTCCTTGAATACACCTTTTATGGAAGATAGCAAATTTACATGTGTTTCTTCCAAAGTGACCTGCATCAGATCTTTTTTTTTCTGAATGTGATTATGCTGTTGTTGTTTCTTGGAGACAAGATTTTTAGTTGGATTCACAATTGTTTACTGGCCTCATCTTGTTGCTTAAGTTGTAACTGCATTTGCATGTACCCTTCTCGCGCTTTTGAGCCTGATGTCGGATTCCATGATTTTAGCTCATTGTATAAGCCCTCATCTTCACTCTCACTATTGCCTAGCCTTGTACCATATTTCCTTTGCAGCTTGACACAGTTTACCTGGAGGAGATGCTCCCTAAGTGTCCTTATCTTTCTCGCTTTCCTTGCATTATGCATAGGTTTTCTCCTTGCGCTTGGAACTAGTTTCGTTTTCCTATGACACTCGTCTCCTTGCATTTAGAGCATTCTTTTTGCTCTCCTTCGAGCTCATTAAAAACAATAAGGAGGCCGCAAGTTTACTTTTCTGGACTCGTTAAAACTTCACGGGAAAGATATGGAGTTATCTTTAAGCCCTTTTTCGACTCCTTAAAATTGACTAGATTGTCGAGTTAACTTGTTTGTTCAGACTCGTTAAGGAAAATTGAACAATCATATGCATAGGTATAAGTTTACCCCTTTTTCCGGCCTTGTGGATTACTTAGGAAAAAGGAATACTCTCTTTTCTGCAGAATTGAGAAGAGTATCTTCAGGCATAGGTTTATCTCTTTTTTGGACCTAGAGGACTAAACTTATGGAAAAGGAACCTTTTCAAGCTTAGTTTTCTCTTTTTTGTGCTTTGGACCTAAACATGAAAAATATTCGGAGTGTACTTTATGTCTTTGTCATGCTCGCTAAAACCTAAATAGAAAAGTATCGAGTTTACTATTGTAAGCCCCATTTCTTGTAATCAAATGGATCTTTCCGAGTGATCTTTCCTTCCTTCACACTCGTTAAACTCAAGCTACCTGCCGCTTCTAAAGGTGTGTCAGTCTGGTATTAGCTTACCCCTTTTTCGGACCTTGCCGACTAAGTACGAAAAAGGTATACCTGATTCCCCCGGGAGCTAAGAGAGTTCTTATGTGGATTGTTTTATACTTTTCCGGCCTCAGGAGACTAAATTGTATGGAAAAAACAACCCCCCAGAGTCTTCTTTGGATATTTTAGACTCTCAAAATATGAAAACTCTAACGAGCATGTACTAGTTCGGGCTCGTAAAATCCACGAATCAGTGACATTATCAAGCATTATTCTCTCTCCTCTTCAAGCTTGTAAAAAATGAAGAGAGACCTGAGTTGAATTTCCTGTACTTGTTAAAATTTAACAGGAAAGATAAGGAATAAGTACTCTCTTTGGGTTATAAACAGTGCAAGCATGTCCTCCTTGAACATATCATGCTCTGAACTTTTCAATACTCATGTCTCAATTTACACTTTCAACTCAGCTATTACTTCGATTTTTTACTCCTCCACTTATCCTTTATACATGGGGAATCTGATCATGTCTCCTACATGACAGATAAATCTAGTTGTCCTATCTGTAAGTTAAAATATTCCTTGGGTCATCTCTGTGTCATGCTCACTGTTCAAGGATCTATCCCTTCATCTTCTTATTATCTTGATTCCATCATTAACATGTATGAAATAACTTATGTCTACCTTCCTCTATCTAGTTCCTAGTCACTCTTGTGATCTGTTGGAGGATTCATTACCTTCCTCATCACAGCACGGTTTCTCATCAACACTTCCAGAAGATGAAGAGCTAGATTTTTTACATTGGCACCTTAGGATTCACTACCATTATTGGTGAATTCCTTTGCTTCAGTTTTCAGTTTCACTCATTTTATGACATCCTGTTGAGTTCCTTCCATGTTTGAATTCAACACATCTATTCACATGGTAGGAATTGTACTGGTTCCTTTGTATTTCGACGAAGCCCTTAGGTTCACCTATATAGCCTAAGTTGCGCAATATTGTGTTATGTTCAACTACACAGCTTCCATATTTTTGAAGACTCATGATTGTATATTGTGGCTTCGATCCACCTTTGTAATATACGCAGTCTTGTTACCCGTATCATATGATGTAATCAAATATTGTAAAGGAGCTAGTGTTCCATTATATTGAACATGGCATCCTCATATACGATTTTGTATATGAATTTGATATGTATATGTTTTAGGTATCTCATCTGCTGCCTTGGACACTTGAGTTCCCCAAGATTAAAGACTGTAATGTATTTCAGCCATTGCTTCCCTCCGACCTCACACATTAGGGGGAATCTGTTATCATGTAAAATGGCACTTCTCCATCTGAGTACTGACATCCAATATGTCGAGACACAAAAGGAAAAACTTGATTGAAGTGGCCAAAACACTATATATGGGCATGACTGTTGATACATCATCTCCTAACCATCTGAATATATTTTTATTTGGACATTGGGGTTTCACACGTGACTATTTGCACAAAAACCAGCGTGTCACATGCAAGTATGTACCTTACAACTCGCCTGTACATTTAACATGCAAGTTTCTTTAAAGAAGGTCATGTGTCATTCGAGACTTGCCTATATCAATACTCGCGTGTACCTTAAATTGAAGTTAAAAATATAAAACACAATTACTTGAGAACAGTTGAGCCCCTAATCATTACTATCTCAACTGTATCAACCATCTTAGCCATCAAAACCTCTCTTTTTCCTCATGTATAAATAGAGGGCATGGGATGGGACTAATCAATCATTCTTAGAAGAGCAAATTTATGCTGGTGGTATGATTTCAGACATCTTGTTGCAGCAGAACTCAGTGTCCTCGGTTTGCAAAGGAGTCCTTATTTCAGAAGTTGGGTTGTAATCTCACCATCTCTATTTTTTAATAAAGAAAGTTCTTCTTCCAA
>LPNX010025782.1:26870-62196 GCA_001517045.1 Pseudotsuga menziesii | reverse complement strand
ATTTGTAGGAAGAACTACTTCTTCACAGGTGATTGGAGAAACCCTAGAAGTTGTGGAAGCAACTGGAAGAGGAGAATAAAATCTAGGATCAACTGTCATAAACCAGGTTTGCCAAGTTTTCTTTCTATTCCTAGTTCAATTTCTACATGACTGATTGTATGCAAGTTTAGCTTAGTAAGTCAGTAACCTCGGAGACCGTAGGTTATAAGGATGTGTTTTCCTGAACAACACCAGGAACCAATCCCTATAATTTAGGAACCCACTCTTAGTTCCACCAGCAATCTCCTTCAGTTGACCTTCGTAGGTATTCAGTTATGTTCAGTTATTCTCTAGTTACTATCAGTTAGATCACAATCAGTTAGACTAGTGTTAGTTTTCATGATTGAAGGGAGTGCATGCGCCTTTGTTCACCTACCCCAATCAGTTAAATTATTATAGACTAAGTTAGTTATCCAGAGTTGCATCAATGAGCTCCAATGGTGATTTTCCCACACCGAGTTAGCTCCGGAGTCAGTTTGAGTTGGTAGATTTGAATCCTATCTTAGGCATTCGAATTCTCCTATATGTATAAGCATTGTATTACATAATAATTACTGATTCATGAATATAATTATATTATTCCAATTTTTTCTCCATGTGTGTGCAATTTTGTCTTGATTAATTGATCAGTCTCTGCTAAATTATTCTTTCTCTTCAGCAACATTGTCTTCTCATTTGAATTCATGCAGGCTGATGATCCTATGCTTCATATAATTTAACAGTCCTAAGGTAATATGAACTATTCCTTAAGTTCCAGAGTTAAATCATTTTCTCACATCTCCGATATAGACTCATTTTTTGATATATTAGAATTAGAAATCTTAGTGTCTTTCTTGAATAATCCACTTATCAGTAACCTAGATTCATCTCCCAATGATTGTGTTTTTCACTAGATCATGACTTGTCTTTTTCTAGCTCTTCCTCACTCCATTCAAATGATTATGAATCTGATTTAGAAGCAATTTTGTAGGATGATATGCATTTTATGACATCATGCATACCAATTACCCACCCTTTGAATACTCCTAAGAATATACAAACCCCAAGTTCACTAGTTGATTCCTTATTGGTCTCCTATGCAATGTACTTATTTCTATTAGTTTCAAGTCTTTTCTATTTTTTACTAGTTGGTTATCCATGACATTATTCATCCTTGGAATTATGTTACAGATATTTGGATGTGATATAAACACATATGGTTCATATTTCAAGTCCATCCATCATTAAGATTCTTGCATCCATAAGTTTTCCACAGTTGCTCATCATTTTCCTACTCTATCCATATATCCTCATAGAGACACTATACCTTTGGTCTTTCATAATCCATATGAAAATATTTTTGATATTTCAGAGTCATTTTAGCCTCATTTCAGAATTGGGAAGGTGCTACAATAGTTTGAAAAGAAGATACATGGTTCATTTCACCATTTTGTAGTTATACAAGGAATTGTTTGTACTGGATTTTTTACTCTTCAGGAAGGAGTATGCACATATATATTTTCCTTTTCATATTATTTTTGTAGATCATAGTATGTTAGCAACAAGAAGAATTTAGATAATTCTCCTCCACCAGCAGATGATGATCTACAAGGAGTCTCTTCTCTTTTTTCTTATAGATACTACACTCTAGCGCAAGATCATGTTGTTCACGAACTCTTCATCAAGTTCTTCTATCAAAAGTAGTTCATATATCTCATTCAAGTGAATAAGAAGATATAAGGAAGACATGCTTTTCGATTTTGTGTCTTGTCCTTTCTTGAGGGAGGATTTTCTCCATGTGGTTTTCTCTCTTTCCTCACTTTTCTGGACAAAATAATTTTAAAACGTGGCCATAGCCTTGTTGATGGGCCCTATATGCATCTATATTTATGATTATTTCAGATGCTCCATCATAAAGTCAGAATTAAAGGGGGGGTGTTAGAATATTATAAAACTACTGCATACTTAAGACAACAATATTTAATCATTTCTGATTAATTTCCTATCCACTAGCCTAAATAGTTGGAATCCACTTACACCACTTGGTCAACACTTTCCATTTATACCCCAAGAGCGCCTTTATTCTAAATTTGGATAGATCATGCCTACTTTATTGACATCCCATATTAGTAACTATGCCTTCCTACAGATTATGTCTTTATCCTACTTTATTCCAACTCTTCAGTTGATAAGGTAATGCTAGTCAGCTACGAAACTGTTATCTTTTGTAGTCAACTCATCCTCCATGATTTTATCTCCAGATTCCATGATTAGCATGTTTTTCCATCACTCATGACAAATCCAAACTCATGATTTATCCAATTGGTGAGCTCCTTGACTGATTTGGAAAGTGCTTTAGTCACTTATGGGGGTTTATCATATTTTAGTAAGTCTTCTTCATGAGCTAGCATGAGTTGTCTTCTAGCAAATCTATTTTCCTTTATAAGGATATATTACTAATGTAATAATCATCAATTAATTTGATCAATAATAAATGGAAATATATTGGATCATTCTCCACTTCTCTTATATTTAGTCTCATTATTCTTCTCTCTAATTTCCTTATGCATGCTTGTGAGAATTATCTTCGTAACTGGATATACATCATGTGTTTCTTCTTAACATCAAGTCTATACTTCATTCATAATATCAGAGGTGTTATTTATATAGGTGCGTTATGATCGATATGGGAAGACATGAGTATTTAGAACACTTTTCAACAAAATGATACCCAAATGGAAATATGATCTATGAAGTCAATTGTATAGCTAAAATAGTCTAGTTCTTTTATATACTTTGTATACTGACAGATTTGTAGTTGTGTAAGAGATATACTTACATTAATTTCATGGTTAAGTTAAAAATTTGTTTATATCTAGACTTTAGATTCTATGGAGGGTCAAGTAAGATTAGTTCCCTAAATGCACCTCTTCTTGTGTGATAGAATGATCTTTAGTCTATGCTTTCTTTGTTACAAAAGGAAAAGAAAACCTTATATTAGCATATACAATATGACTTGTTTTCCAGGGAGTTGAGTTTCCATATGAGTCAAATAGAGTGCTCCCTTGTCTTTTTTGTGACCATAGAAACTTTTGAATGAGACCATGCTTGTGTCTTAAATCACTAATGTAAACTTATATAATATATTATATTTAAGGGTGTTAGCTCAATGGAAGATCACTTACATTGTAGGCAAGAGGCTGGTGGTTCGATTCCTTTGTGCCATATATATATATTTTGAAACCACTAAAAAGAGATAAATGACCGCTACAAAAATAGAGATTAAAGATCTAAAATACGACCAAAATTCACTTATAAAATACCATTGGTGGTAAACTAGCGGTCATTTATCATACGACCAAAAATGTGGTCATATTTAGTTTGGTCATGTATATATTATTTTGTGGTCATATATGTAATGTCCCAAATTTTTCATTGGATCACAATGGCCAAATCACATTTTCCATATTCATGAAAGTTGTCAAATGGATGCTAAAAGTCAAATAATTGCCAAGGTGGAAAATCACTAGTTTCCTAGGTTGGGGGTGGAAGCTTTGAGATTTGGAATAAGGGGGATAATAAATGATGTTTTGTTGGCAAGGGGTTTGGGACAAGTGAGTTGCGTAGCATCGCTGTAGCTGCGCAAGCTCACGCGGTACCGTGGAAGGGTAGATTGGCGCGATAAGCAGGAAAATAACTGTTTTTGAATATTTTATGTATATTTTCACCAAGTTTTGTTGCAATAGGTCAGTCGCGGTTAGAAGTTATCTTTTAGTGGACCCTTAATGTAAAGGCATAAGACTATTTATAGATCCATTTTGGAGAGAGATAGAGCGCCATATGTGAGCAGTGGTGAACAAGTGTATTGCACGCGCGATTGTAAGGGATACGATCTGGTGTGATCTGTCTTATGGAGATTTTCTTGTCTTGACTGCGATTATATCTGGGCTTCTTTCTGATCTATACAATCTTTGGTTTTGATGAGAGATTATGTAATGTGGCATATTTACACAAGGTTAATATATGATGCGATGTGTATGGCTCAATTCTTGTCTATTGTTACAGATCTGTTGTGATGCTGCGACTTTGTTGTGTTAAAATGACATGTTATAGATGTGATTCAGTTTCTTCCTGCTATATCAATGCGATCTGTTGGTTTTAAGTTGTTGTAATTTATGGTTGATGCACTATGATGTTCCTTGAATGATGCTGTGACATTTTGATACTGTATGAGATCGAATAAGTTATGATCTCCCTCTGTCGGATCCCCATGTCCTCCTTCCCCATTGTCGGAAACTCGGTTCTGACAGCTCTCCCTTGAACGCCTTAGGTGAGATCTCTTCTGCTCCACAGACGTTGTCGAGTAGGTTAAAACCCATCTAGGCTGGTGCTTAGGAGATTTCACTGCAGGGCATCGACAGAGTGGGAACCCCTATCAACGAAGCTTTGTTGGTGGGCTTTGCCAACAAATGGTTCTGTTGCCGGGACTGAGTCACAAATAGGAGGGGGATATGCTATGGCATCCGACTCGATCTGAGATCGATGGATGGTTTGATCTGAAGTTGCGGGAGTTTGCTAAAGCTGAAAACTGGAATCCTAAGCTGTCGACGGGCCACTGGTTGGATAGATATATCCATGACGGTCCTCATGAATGGTTCTTTTGTGAATTCCCTGTGCTCTTGCATGAATGGTTGGAAAAGTTTGCTAAGTGGAAGATAGAATTTCAAGGAGAAGAGCCGACGTCCTGGACCCTAGAATTAATTCAGGCGCTGCAAGAAACTAGCAACAAGGCATCGTGGGCAGTCGAGGTATATTTGGATAGTATCTTAGAAGCATACATCACTGAGTTTTCTGTTGATACTAATAAATATTTCAGCGAGGTGGAAAGAGAGTTTTTCAGTGGACCTCGTGGAAGGTTCCTATTGTCGCTACAACTGTTGATTAGGCAACTATTCTGTGAAAAGGGTATCCTAAAGATGGACCAAGAGTAGTGGAACTCTAGTGTGCGGGGGATGTAGGCACCACAACAAAAAGGGGGGAAATGCATAAGGGAATAAGGGGTAGATGGGCATGAGTTATGGTGAGAATGTAAAGGTCGTTGAAGAAACAAGTCATTGTATGAGGGGGGGAGCAAGGTTTCGAGAAAAGAGGAAGGGGACGGGAGAAGGTCCTGCTGAATTCAAAGTGCGATACTGTGAAGAACAACCACATGGGACGAAGCCACCTTTTTGTGATGACGAGGATATACAGGCCCAGGATACACCCGGAAGAACGATAGGATCAAACCCCAGCAGCAACATGTCTACTCCTCCGTGCACTACTCCACCACAAGGAAGGAACGCGCATTCTACGTTGACTTTCTTGACGTGTCAGCAACAATCTAGTAATAGAGCACCAACAGGAGCAAGAAAGTCTAGAATGGCGGGAGACGAAATGAAATTGCCAATATTCAATGGAAATGGCACTGACGATCCAGAGCAGTACTGGTTCTTATGTGAAGCGATCTGGACTTCCTGACAAACTATTGATGATGATGTCAAGAAAAGTCAGTTAGCCACTACTCTGAGGGGCTGCACATTGGAATGGTTTATATTCACATGGGTGCCTCAGGGAGGTACTGCAAAGACATTGAATGAGATCAGAACAGGGCTATTCAAGGAATTTAAGAAGCTGAAATACAAAGTTCAGTACATTAGTGAATTGAAAGAGATCAAACAATTCCACAATGAAACAATTTGGGATTTTGATCAGCGATTCAAGACATGATGGCTCAGGTCAGTTTTCAGATGAGTGATTTTCAGCATAAAGAATGGTTTATCAAAGCACTTGTTCTGCATATCCGACAACCATTAATGCAACAAAATATTGCGACACATAGCAAGGCTCTAGAGACCGCGATGAAATTAGAGGCATCGCGAGTAGGGGAAACCGCCATTGGAATGAATCAAATTCAGGCGTAGTTGGCCAATTTAACACTACAATTGCAAGACATCAAAAAGGCTAAGGAAGATTGGGATGATCTTTGGTGCACCTGTTTCCATGCAAGCGGACATACCAAGGATACGTGTCCGACATTTCAGAACTATTTGCTGTCAGGAGCACCGAGCCCATTGAGTGGTGCTGGCGCACCATGGTGTCACATCTACCAGGTCTATGGGAATCGACACGAGAACTGTGATTATATGCAGAATATGGTTACCAAGGTAGAAAGTTTGTACTGTACATTTTTTCAGTCAGTTGGACACGATGATAAAAACTGTCGCACTTATGATTTGCTTTAGGAAAGAATGTATGATTCGTACTTTGTGAAAGTAGAGGACCCCATGGACAACACAAGCATAGCCGTAAGTAGTACAACCAATAACACAGGTACCGTATATTCCTCCGCCTCCATTGCAGTTTGTCCCTGCGCAACCACAACAACAGTTTATGGCGCAACCACAACAACAGTTTATGGCACAACCACAGTTCATACCATAGCCGCAGATGGTGGTACAACCACAGTATAACCAAGCACCACGACCGCAGTATAATCAGCCGCAATATGTTCAAGCCATGCAATATGTCAAGCAACAATCTAACCCACCGCAACAACAATTGGCCCAACCACAGTTTCAGCATGGAGGATTCCGAGGAGGATTTCGCGGAGGATTCAGAGGTCGAGGAGGAGGATTCGACTGTGGGGGAGGGAGAGGTCATGACCCAGTCGAATGCTATACCTGTGGGGTATTTGGGCATTACTAGAGAGAGTTCCATCATGCACAGTGCAAATACTGTGTAGCCAACGATCATAATGTTGAAAGTTTCCCTCAGTTGATTGCAAAATGCCAGGCAAGACAAATTTCCCAGTTACAGAATGCACACAATCAGCTGACATTCCAAGTACAGAACCAGCCGATAATGCAGAAATAGGTCCCACCGCAAACTCAGACTCAGAACCCACCTCAGACGCAGAACCAATCGATGAATCAACCATTGAATCAAAACCTACCTTTGAACCAGGGATCGACAGTTGCCACTATTTAGGCCGAGCCATGGATGAAGGATGTCGACGTTGGGATTGTCACTCGCGCTGGTGCGAAAAATGGAGATGATGGAATACAGCTACAGGTTCGGCTCACTAGTAAGAAGAAGGTCATATTTGATATTGCGACAGAGAAAGATACCTTCTTCGACGCAAATAACAACATCGGGAGAAATCTAGGTAAGTTACCAATTGTTGATATGCCATTTGCTTTCGATCCATCTGTAGAGACAGGACCATTGCGGCAGTATAGTACCCTATGCAAGTTCTTTGAGAGCTATCTATCGCTGGCGAGGGACTTGGACACCCTTGTCGATCTCGAGGCATTATTACACCTCCTAGATAGGATAGTGAAGGATTCCGCTATGAATTCCTTGCAAAAAAGGAAGACTGACAAAGAGATGAGGATGAATGTCCAGATTTGGGATTATGAGGTTGACTCGGTCATTTTGGACCTTGGATCATATGTAAACATCTCGACAAAGAAAAATGGGCAATTGATGGGGAATCCAACATTGGGGTGGTCACTGGTACAGTTGTGTTTAGAAAACCAGGTGAAAGTTCAGCCCATTGGTCATGTTTCAAACTTGGTTGTTGACATTGAAGGTATGAAAACATGTGCTGACTTTGATGTAATAGAAGTTGTAGGAGGTGGTGATTCCTATCCAGTGTTGCTAGGAATTGGATGGGATAATGATAGCATGGAAGTTATCAACTTCAAAAAACATGTTATGACATTTGAAAACCAGGATGTTAGGGTCATTGCTCCTATGGACCTGCAGGAAGGATGATGATATATCGAACCTGTAAAGGAGGAAGTCGGGAGAAGTTGGGATCATTCTTATAACATATTCGAGGCCTATATCCAACCTACTATCAATGGCGAACTTGGATGGTGCAGCGCAAGTTCCGCATCCTTCAACTCTAATGATGCTCTAGAAAATTGGCAGAATCGGTTGCATGAGGTATCATTCAGAAAATGCGGGTTGATTCCACAGTATCTTCAACATGTTGCGACTGAGATTGTTGAGTTACCCATTTACAAAGGACTACCGAGACTATCTGAGTTCTTCCAAGGATTTGAAGAAAAGGTGTTTGAACCACAAAGGATCATGGTTCTTGATGTAGCACTGAAGGCTACTCCAGCTTGATGGTGGGTGACACACAAGTAGACGATCCATTACTGCGAGCAGTGCCGCAGGTTGATGATGGTCCGCTTTGGCGATATAGAGGTCTATCATGCTGGGAGGTATGATGGACGAAATGACCCCACCCATCATTTTATTGAATGTCAAACATTATGGACATCGTGACCTAGGGATGAGTGGGTTCACACTTTTATTCACACTCTAGAAGAGATGCCATGGTCCTGGTATGTGGCAGCAGAATTGCGCAGAACCATTACCACTTGGGAGGAGTTGTCAGTTTGTTTTGTGCAAATGTTTAGCTTCCAGGATGCAAACCCCAAGGTATGTAACACTTAGCACATTATTCATGACGTAGTACTGACAATCATCCCTATTGCATACCCTGTTGATCCTCATGTGCATTGCTCTATCCAATCCATGATGACGTGCTACAACTTGTCTGGGGAACCTGAAGATGATGACGAGCTACATAATGTTAATATTCTAGAGTTCGAAGGAAGCCATGGTGTGGCAGCTCCCAACATATCAACAGATGCGATGAACTAGCTGCTGAGGATCCAAAAATTTAACATTGGGTCGGCAGAAAATCTGAAATTCACTAATGTCAGAGACTATTGGGGAGAAGAGACGATGGCCAAAGTTACAGATCTACTGCATGAATTCCAGGACCTTTTTCCAATGCGATTCTCAAAAATGAAGGGGATACTCAGTGATTTAGGGGAAATGAAGATTCCACTCAAGTCGGATGCAAAATTGATACGCCAGAGGCCATATAGATTGAACCCGTGATATAAGGATTGCGTGAAAGCTGAGATCGATAGGATGCGCGACGTTGGGATCATTGAACCTGTAGAAGAATCAGAGTGGATAAGCTCGATGGTGGTCCAATATAAGAAGAGTGGTGAAATCCGCATTTGTGTCGATCTGAGAAAGTTGAAAGATGCATTTGTGCACAATCCATTCCCAACCCATTTTACAGATGAAGTCCTGGAAGGCGTAGGTGGCCAGGAGGTATATTTATTCACAGATGGCCTTTCGGGATACCACCAGATCCGGATTGCAAAGGAGGATCACCATAAGACCACATTTGTCACCGAGTGGGGCTATTTCCAATATACCATCATGCCATTTGGGCTGAAGAATGCACCTGCTATATTCTCCTGCGTAGTCATTGCTGTATTTAAAGATTTTATTCAGAAATTCCTACAGGTATATATGGATGACTGGACCGTCTATGGCCTGGTTAAATACCATCTAGACAATCTACGATTGATGCTCAAACGGTGTAGGAAGCATCAGATTGTATTGAATTCAAAAAAAAAGTATTTTCTGTGCACCCTTTGGCATAGTACTTGGGCACATTGTATGTAAATATGGTTTGTTGGTTGATCCGGCGAAGATTGCGCTGATCCTCAGTTTACCACTACCAACGAATGTAAAAATTCTCTGCACGACATTGGGACATACGGGCTACTATCGCAAGTTTATAAGAGGATACGCTGCAATTACCGTGCCCATGGAAAAGCTGCTAAAGAAAGACGTTGCATTTGAATGAACTCCGGAATGTCAAGGAAGCTTCGACACCCTGAAGGCCAAGATGGCCTTTGCACCAATACTAGTTTTCCCTGATTGGAATAAAGAATTCCATGTGCATGTTGATGCTTCTTCTACTGTGCTAGGGGTTATTCTTGTGTAGCCAGGTGAAGGAGACTTGGATCATCCAATAGCATATGCTAGTCGAAATTTATCATTTACTGAATGAAATTATACCACGACTGAAAGGGAAGGCATGGCGATGGTTTATGCTCTACAAACATTCAGGCACTATATGTTGGGTGGACATTTCAAGATGTTCACTGATCATTCTGCCTTGCAATACCTAGTCAATAAGCCTGTGTTGGGGGGGGGGAGAATCTGTAGGTGGTTGATTTTGTTCCAAGAGTTTGATTTTGAAATAGTGGTAAAGCCAGGACGGTTGAATGCTGGCCCAGATCATCTATCACGTGTTGAGAATGGTGAAGAACCAACCAATATCGATGATGGCTTGTCAGATGCACAATTGTTCTGAGTTGAAGTTGTAGATGATCACTATGCACCAATTGTTCTGTATTTGTCTACTGGTGTTGCCCCAACAAACATGTCGATTAGCCAAAAGAAGCAGTTGGTCATAAAATCCTGCGATTTTCAACTAATTGCTGGACAACTATATAAACTTGGACCGGATGAAATATTGCGACGGTGCGTCTTACCGCATGAACATGGTCCCATTCTAGAAGAAGTGCATGCTAAAATCATGGGAGGTCACTATGGAGGCCCCGCTACTGCACGAAAAGTGTTGCGTGTTGGGCTATGGTGGCCCACATTGCATAATGATGCCGCAGACTATGCGAGGAGCTGTGATGTCTGCCAACGGGTTGGTAGACCATCACGGAGGGATGAGATGTCTTTGGTACCGCAAGTGACTCTGCAACCATTTGATAAATGGGATGTCAACTTTGTGGGTCCTATCAATCCGCCAGGTAAGCACACTGGCGGCCGCTATATTATTACTGCAACTGACTACCTGACATGGTGGGCGAAAGATGCAACTTTCATTGATTGTACCACTGCAACAACAGCTCGGTTTATTTTTGAGAACATTGTGACCAGAATTGGGTGTCCTATAATTCTGATGAGTGACTAGGGCAGTCACTTTGTCAATCAGACGGTAAAAGCGCTAACTGAAGAGCTTCAGATACAACATAAGAAGAGTACACCCTACCACCCACAAGCAGATGGTACCGTTGAGGCCTTCAACAAAATTTTGGAGACAACACTAACCAAGGTATGTAACGTTAACCACGATGACTGGGACTTAAAAATTCCTGCAATTCAATGGCCCTATCGCACTACTTGCAAATGGCTAACAGGTCAGACACCATTTAAGTTGGTTTATGGGCAAGAGGCAGTCATGCCTATGGAGTATATCATTCCCAGCTTGCGCATTGCCGCAACAACGGGTATGGATGATGCAATGGTATTAGAAGAACATGCTGCGTAGTTGATTCAGTTGGAAGAATATTGTTTCATCACAGGCTTCCACCAACAGGTTGCGAAGGATCGACAGAAGGCATGTCATGATCGCCATATTAAGCATAAACAATTTGCAACAGGATATTTGGTGTTGTTATATGACAGTAAGTTTCTCAAGCATCCGGGTAAGTTACAAACACACTGGTTAGGTCCCTATCTTGTTCAGTCCATTACATCTAGTGGTGCAGTTTAGTTACAATAGTTAGATGGCGCCATGTTGTCGAAAATCATCAACGAGAGTTGCTTGAATCCCTATAGAACGGGGCTAGCGATGCGCACCACCTAAGGGTTTAATTTTTTTTTTTTAATGATGTTTAGCAGTGCAAGGTGAGCCTCGTGGGAGAGGCTACGCAAGGTTACAATTGTTAACAATAGTTGGTTGACCCTTTGCGACAGTTGTCAGGCTGTGGGGTGGTCAAATCAAGTAATAAATACATGTAGTTAAACCAGTTGGCTGGCAGTGCTTGTTGCAGCGGCCCGCATTAATGGATGATCGTTAGAAGCATAAGATCGCCGACGGATTTGGCGTCATTAATACCCAATTTGGCAATAATGATGAAGTTAGATTTGGTAATGATGGATCTGGAATTGGAAATGGCTATAAAACACCATGCGGGATGCATCAGATGGCTATAAAACACCGAATTCATGAGTATGCCAGTGGTTCGTCATCCATCTCGAAGCGCAAGCGACAGATGCAGAGACCCAGTCCTACATCACCAGAGAAGAGGCAAACTTGAAATTATGTGAAGGTGCACGGAGAAGGCACTACATATACTGGGCCATCGATCTTAGGAGCTGTTGAGTCCGCGGCACCCCGTGGTGTCTCGGTAAATGATATTTTGGGTTACGTTGCTCCTACATGTCCATGAGTTAAGCCATGACAAATGTCAAAGAATCAGAAGTACTTGCCCAAGTTTCCAGTGCTGTTAGAAGGGATGACATGTTCATTCGACATCATCCCTGCATTGATCAGGCTCAAGTTTGACGATCATGACCTGCTTTTGCTTAAAGATGTCCGGGACGAGCCATATGAATATGTCCATACGATGCATGGTGGTACCATTCAGCGAATTTCGAAACCATGGGCCAGTGGATTAGAGAAGTCTGGGTTGTTAGGGCTCATCAATATGCCCCATTTTGGCCGTTTGAATGAAGCACATGCATGTGTGAAGCAATTGTTGGCATGTTTCCATGGAGGGACACTTTGGCTGAATACGCTGATCTTTGTAACCATTGAATTGATTACAAGTATTAATGGGTTGCCTAAGGCTGGGGAGGACCCGATGCAATATATTCGTGGGAGAGATACGGATAACCAACTTGCGAAGCAACTAAATGAGCGCTTCAAGTTACAAAGGGATGGTCGTGTTTATCACATTGACAATATCAATTTGCAGACGGTGCACATTGGCGCACAAATTTTGGCCAGTAAGGTTGTTCACGGAAATCATCCAGTCCAATGCAATTTAGAGGTTTTTTCCTGTGCCCAGAAATGTGCCGAGGGGGTACAGATGAATTGGTCTTTATTTCTGTTGAATCAGTTACTTGAGGATGCACTTACTGCTCAGACAGGGCGGCCTTTTTCTTGTAGTTTGCTTTTGATTCTCATCACTCTTGTTGCTTGGATGGAACTGGAGGACTACAAACCAATGACGGTCGAGGCAGTCAAGGTTTTTCGCGGTGCCCATTATCAAAACCTATGGTGGGTCGAAGAACCCAGTCGCCAAACTGACTGTGTTATTCATTTTTGGATCTATTGGGAAGCATTGTAGGCCACCGCTATTGCCATTCCTAGAGTTTCTCCCTACGCCATGACCAAGTATCAGTGGATCATTCGATTTTCTATTGGAGCCCACTCCATTCATATTTAGGCCAGGCGGGATCCTGATCGACAGTGGCTACAATTGCCTTATAAGGTCACCACATAAGAGTTGGACGCTATTGTGCAATATTGGCTGGGAGATTGGCACGTCTCGGTAATTCAAGAGGAGTTAGAGAAGGAGCTACCCCCAGAGGCCCCTGAAGACCCTGCCTCATTAGAATTGAGCACCCATGACTCCGACAATGAGTCATCGATAGATCTTGAAGATATCGCACAGAGGATGCAGGAGGATACATGCACTAAGTGGTGGTAGGAGTACGAGGCCGACAGTGGTACCAAAACGGGGATGGAAGACTAGCTGCAGTGGCTTATCAATGCCATCGCGGATTCATCTACGGTTGCTACTATGATGATCCATGAATCTAACCATGAAGAATTTGGTGCGGTAAGAAGTATATTAGAGTCCATTTTTGATATTGTTTCCAAGCAACCATTGGCGAGACCTTTACTGTAGGACAACTCGTCGATCAACACTGAGCCCCAAGATAGGAATGTTCAAGTTCTCTCAACTGCAATAGACGCCGGCAATGAAAAAGTGCACTAGCAGCAGCACCCGATCTAGAGTGTGATGCTGGATCTGAACAAACTATCCACTACAGCGTTGGTCGAGTTGCAGCATGGCACCGCATTGGAATTGGAGGAAAGGCAAACAAAGTTGACTGAGGGCTATGTTCAGTCCGGGAATACCGCTGCGAAGCTACAGAAGGAAGTAGAGGATTTGCACCAGGTCCGCATGCAGTTAGCAGAGCAGAAGTTATAGGAAATCAACTAGCTAAAGGCAGCACAGGCCGAGTTGCAGCGGAAGGTTTCCGAAGAGATTACCAACCTTAAGAAGGTGCAAGACCGCCTGATTGTTGAGCATGCACAGATATTTGCAAGGTGTAGGGAATTTGAGCAGGCTATTTCTGATGCCTTCCAGAACATGTTTGACAACACCTCAATGCTCACCCCGATTGAAAAGGCCAAGAGATTGGGGCAGACTCGATTTCAGCTTCAGGACACTAACTTGCTGCTCTAGGCCCAGATACAACCCACAATGCCGACGGAGCAGGTTGCAGAGTGCAATACCTCCATTGAAGAAATTTCCACTTAGTTCGGCACCATGGAGCAAGAGGCTAAAACTATTATGGAGAAAAACACGCAGTTTTGGAAAAGTATTGTTCAGGATGAGTAGCTTGATCAGTTGACTGTGCAGGTGCATGAGGCAGAGGGTCAGTTGACAAACCTGAAGACATCAATAAAGACCATGTTGCTGATGGTGCAGATCACCCAGGCCGCCGAGCTGAAGGATCTATAACAACGAGCTGCTAGGGCATAAGAACGCTAGCAAAAGCGCCGAGAGCAACGCGACGAATTCCAAGAAATCAGTGGCTAGTTGGCTGTTAAGGATGTCACCACGCTCCAGGCCGTTCAAGATAAGCAACAACTAGTTGACAGCAAGGTGAGTGAGGAGCACCCCATCCAGTAGACTGTAACTAATTGTTAGAGTATCGCCAGTCAAGTCCAGCTGCAGGTCCGTGAAGTTGTGCAGCAGTTTGAAGATTTTAAGGACAAGACGTTGACACACACCCTATCAACCTAACGTGGCTCGAGGGCGAGCCACAAAAATATGTTGGGGGCCTATTGGCAAGGGTTTTGGGACAAGTGAGTTGCATAGCATCGTGGTAGTTGCACAAGCTCACGCGGTACCGCGCAAGGGCAGATTGGCGCGATAAGCGGGAAAATAACCGTTTTTGAATATTTTATGTATATTTTCACCAAGTTTTGTTGCAATAGGTCAGTAGCGGTTAGAAGTTAGTTATTAGTGGACCCTTAATGTAAAGGCATAAGCCTATTTATAGATCCATTTTGGAGAGAGATAGAGATAGAGCGTCATATGTGAGCAGTAGTGAACAAGTGTATTGCACGCACAATTGTAAGGGATACGATCTATCTTATGGATATTTTCCTGTCTTGACTACGATTGTATCTGGGCTTCTTTCTGATGTATGCAATCTCCAGTTTTGGAGAGACATTATGTAATGTGGGGTATTTGCACAAGGTTAATATATGATGCGATGTTTATGGCTCAATTCTCACCTATTGTTACAGATCTGTTGTGTTAAAATGACATGTTATAGATATGATTTAGTTTCTACCTGCTATATCAATGTGATCTGTTGGTTTTAAGTTGTTGTAATTTATGCTTGATGCACTATGATGTTCCTTGAATGATGCTGCGACATTTTGAAACTTTATGAGATCGAATAAGTTATGATCTCCCTTTGTCGGATCCCCATGTCCTCCTTCCCCACTGTTAGAAACTCAGTTCTAACAGCTCTCCCTTGAATTCCTCAGGTGAGACCTCGTTTTCTCCACAGATGTTGCCGGATAGGTTAAAAATTGTCTGGGTCGGTGCTCAGGGAGATTGCGTTTCAAGTCGTCGATAGAGTGGGAACCCCTGTCGACGAAGTTTTGTTGGTAGGCTTCACCAACATGTTTAGACATTAGAAGAGGGTAAATATTTAATAATGTATCTTATTAAATAAATACAAGAGAAAATTGAAATGGATATGGAGAATGGAGACACATGGAGACTATGGGGCCCACTTAAGCTAGAATTCCTATGTTAAATGGAATCCTCCTCTTGTAATTTTGAATCTATGGGAAGCCTAATGTTTTGTGATGGATTATGAGGTTAATATACTTTTCCATATACTTCATAGGTTGAATTTGGGATGAATTTTAATTTACATGGGTTAGGAAGAGCCAAATGGGAGTTTCATGGACACTTGGCTAGATTCCCCTTACATTTATGACATCTATGACACCAATGATGGAGATTCAATGACAGTTATGAAACAAGTCAGATATGAAGGCTGACATACTAACATGTCAGGCTTGAATAGAGCATCTTAGAGTTCGAATTTGGGAGTTGGATAAGGCCAAGAGGCTCCTACTCAAATTTGGGAGAAGAGGGAAGGTGAAGAGAGAGGCCACATGGCATAGCATGAGCAGCCACACCAATTCGACTTGGATTCATTTTATGGATGGATTTGGAACCTTAGAAGACCAATAATGTTTATAAAATACAAGTATCAGCCATGAGAAGAATAATTCGAATCATTTGAATCATTTGAGTTTGTGAAGAGAGAGCTAGTGGATGATTAGTTCCTTGCCTTAACCAATTTCGAGGGTGAAAGATTCCCATCCTAATTGGTGATTTGAAGAGTCCACTCAGGTATTTTGAGATTCAATGGAGTCATAAGTTACAGTTTCAAGCTACAGGAATCTCATGGACATCTCAATATCATCTTGTTCTTCCATTCATCTCAAGTTTTCTCACCATATTTCAAGTCTATGGAGTGAGGCGCACTTGGTGAGCTATTCATCTCTTTGAAGGAGATTCTATTGCTCCATTATTTTGTATTATTTTTTAAATGATATTTATTTCAAGTTCATAAATCTATCAGTTATAAAGGCCAAGATATCCATTGTATTATTGTCCAATATTAAAGAAACAATATTATTTCCCCAATACCTTGTTGTAAACTCTTGCAATCTTGATGGAATCGAATATATGTGTGTACCATTGATGATTTATGAATGAATTAAATTTAATTAATGTCTCCTATTGGTTTCATGTTAATTAACTGAGAATTTGTGGCCATTGGGTCAAATTTCATATCATTTGGACCAAACTACATCTCGTTTCCCCAAGGGTCCAAAACTAGTTTTTTATATCTGATTGAAGTGATACCATACATGGGAGTTCTATTTGTTCTGAATATTAGTATATTATAATGTATTATACACATTTCATGATTCATTTTTATAATTTTAGTGATTTTCTATACATTTGGGACGCCATTCCGGCAATTACCCGGGAGGGATTTGAGCCCCAAAATTGCTAGTTAAAGCATCTATCTTATTCAGAATTTGATATAGAATTTTAGAAGTAATTGGAAGGACATAATACACCCATAAACATTATAATTAATTTATTATATCACTCATACACCTTTTGGTACAATTCAAGAGCATTTGGAGCTATTTGGAGTCATCTACCATTGGGGGTTGGAACCTCAAAATAACTAGTAAATTCATGGAGTTCCCTTGGATACCTATTCGAACCAAAAAAAACATATGATGATTAAAATATAATTTAATTAATGTCTGATAACATATACAAGTTTCTTACCCACCATTAGTGAAGGTTGTACAGTGTTGTGAAGAGATTTGTTCCAGGACCCAGGGTGGATTTCCACCTCCCAAATTGTCTAGTCTTGTCCCAAAACTTCTTCCCTTGCAAATTTCATACCATGGTTGGGTATTTCAGTTGATTATATGTATGATATATGTGATAATATATCCCATCACCCCTCAGGACCTTCCTCACCAAGTTTGAAAGCAATTGGAGGAATTTTGGAATCAATTGAATCCATATAACTAGAGTTGTAAGAAGATGAATTCGAGTACATTGTGAAAGAATTGAAGAATTGGTAATTTTGATAAAATTTACAAAAATGGGACATTAAAGTGGTATCAGAGCATGGTATTGGAACCTATTTAAGTTATGGATTGTACAGATGAATTGAATAAATTCATTAAGTCATGTGGTGGTGATATGACTAGGCAGGTTAAGCAAGCATTCAAATTGATGGCTAGCCAATTTATGGGTAGTAGAAGTTTCCATCAGGAAGAGACACATAATACCATTTATTTTGAAGACCTTAATGATTTTTTGAAGGAATTTATGAAAATATATCAAATAAGAACTCATTAAGGAATAACCATCAATGCACAAGTAAGGAGGAGACCAAGGAGCTACAAATTGCTATGGGTGGTGAAGAAGAAAAGGCATTACATCAAGAGGATCGAAAGTCACTCCCAAATGAATTTGAAAAATATGAGGAAAAATCACATGAGAAGGAAGAAGAGTACCTTGAAACTATTGAATATCATTCTGAAACAAATTCTACTATGGACATGGAACAAAGGGAATCTACGGATGGATGTTTGAACTATGAAGGAGTACCTAATGATGGGTGCTCACACCTCTATTTTGGTGACATAGAGATCACTTTTGAAAGTGTTTATTCAAACAAAAATTCCATTAAACATGAAAATGAATACCTTGTAGCAGTTGAAGAAGAAACAAGATTAACTTCCCCATCACCCCTTGAGCTTAATGAAGTTGGTCCAAGCAAGAAGGAAGAATATGATGAGGTTCATTTGCAAGAGACTCATTTTTTTGAAGGGTCCTTAGAGATGAATGAAAATAAGATCCAAGAGGCCCTTAGAATACTCCATGACACTCAAGAATTGGTATCAAATTGTTGTTGGAGAGCTACTTCCTTGGAGGAGCCATCCTTCCTTTAAGACATGTAGAAGATTCAAAGAGCAATGTGCAACATCAAAGGTAATTTAATGTCTTTGATTTTTGATATAAAAAATGTCATTGAGCTTATTTAATGGTTACATGAATCCCACTTGAAGAATAATGAAGTTATTCATTAGCTCACAATTCAAAATGAGCAACTTCTTGAAAAGTTGCAAGGCACTTTTTTTCCCCCGTATGTTTCAAATTGTCAAATGGTAGATTGTTTGGAGGATTCTCATGACATGGTGGATCATGATAAATTTGGAAATTTGAATGTAATTGATGTGTTTGAATATTAACTTTAAGAGATCCAAAAACTTGATGTGGTGGAAGAGGAACTTGAATTGTCTCTTGATGAAGGTTTTGCAATTTTTAAAGAAGAGCATGATTCCTCTACATTGGAACCAATCTATGACAAAGGTTTCACACTTTTGAAGGAACTACATGATATTACCGATATGGATCCTTACCATGATGAAACTTCTGCACTTTCTGATCATTTGGGTGAGTTAGTTCATTCTCCTACATCCTACAATTCCATGTTTTGCAGCATTAGTCTCAATGAAGTATGGGTGAAAGGGTTGTTTTTTATGGTGCCACATGAGGAGTATGAAACTCCTATATTTACTTTTTATGATGAAATGGTTGGAGAAAACTCTTATTCACATTTGCATAAGAATCCTTTGTTACTTTATTATGATGCACATCTACATGGATGCACCTATGATATGCATATGAGTCACTTGAAGACTCATGGTTTTTCTTGCTCAACACTTGGTTCATTTGATGTTGGAGGAACTTGATCCGACACTTGGGTGAAGAGCGATATGATTGAGGAACATTATTATTGGCAGCAACATCCTCTGTTATTTCATGATGATACACATATTCATGGGTGTATTGATGAGACTTCTTTGAGCCACTTGAAGTCTTGATGTTTTATTTGCTCCTTATTTGGTTCATATTTTGGTGGAGGTTCTTCATTCACTTCTTGGATAAAAGAAAAAAATGGCTGATTATTATTTTGATGCATATTACATTCTTTGGGATCAGAATTATAGGACATGGGATCCTCACCTATGTCATTGGAGCATATTTGATTGGTCACTTGAAGCATGTATGCACTTGGAAAATGGTAGTCTACTCACTTGGAGGTATAAGCACTTTCATGATTTTTTGATGAGGCACCTCCTTGATGTATATTTTTATGATGTTGTTATGTACTTTGATGATATATATTATGTAATCATGATGTTTGGAAGAATGCATACAAGAAAATGGGATCCAGGAATTCTCTTTCCTAATGGTATGAGTTGGAGAGCACTCTTAATTGTTGGAGTGCAATGCAAGCAATGGGACCCCGGGATAGTTTTTAGTCCCATTGATTCAAAATTATTCATGAAGCAAGCAGTATGGGAGATGGATTCCCAAATTAATAAGGTGATTTTAATCAGAGTAGTGCAGAAACAAACATGGTGGTTCCTCTCTAAAATCTTCACGGAATCTCAAAGCTCAAAGTGGGCAGTTCAGTGGCAACTTCAAAGAATCATACAGAAAACAGGTTCTTCAACAACCATGTTTGAAATTGCTTGAGGAAAAGTAATATTAGGAAGGGAGGATTTGTAATGTCCCAAATTTTGCATTGGGTCACAATGGAAAAATAAAATTTTCCATATTCATGAAAGTTGTCAAATGGATGCTAAAAGTCAAATAATTTCCAAGGAGGAAAATCACTAGTTTCCTAGGTTGGGGGTGGAAGCTTTGAGATTTGGAATAAAGGGGATACTAAATGATGTTTAGAAATTAGAAGAGGATAAATATTTAATAATGTATCTTAATTAAAAAATAACAATATAAAATTGAAATGGCTATGGAGAATGGAGACTATGAGGCCCACTCAAGCTAGAATTCCTATGTTAAATGGCATCCTCCTCTTGTAATTTCAAATATATGGGAAGCCTAATGTTTTGGGATGGATTATGAGGTTAATATACTTGTACATATATTTAATAGGTTGAATTTGGGATTAATTTTAATTTACATGGGAGAGGAAGAGCCAAATGGGAGTTTCATGGACACTTGGCTAGATTCCCCTTACATTTATGACATCTATGACACCAATGATGGAGATTATATGACAGTTATGACACAATTCAGATATAAATGCTGACATACTAACATACATACATTTCAGACATGAATAGAGCATCTTAGAGGTCGAATTTGGGAGTTGGAAAATGTCAAGAGGCTCCTACTCAAATTTGGGAGGAGAGGGAAGGTGAAGAGAAAGGACACATGGCATAGCATGAGAAACCACACCAATTCGACTTAGATTTGGTTTATGGATGGATTTGGAAAAGTAGAAGACCAATAATTTTTATAAAATATAGGGATCATCCATGAGAATAATCTTTTGGATCATTTGATGAATTTGGGTTTGTGAAGAGAGAGCTAGTGGATGACTAGTTCCTTGCCTTAACCAATCCCGAGGGTGAAAGATTCCCATCCTAATTGGTGATTTGGAGAGGACACTGAGGTATTTAAAAGAGGTTCAATGGATTCATAATTTACATGTGAAATATATAGGAATCTCATGGATATCTCAATATCAACTTGTTCTTCCATTCATCTCAAGTTTGCTCACCATATTCAGCTCTATGGAGTGAGGCGCACTTGGTGAGCTATTCATATCTTTGAAGGAGATTATATTGCTCAAGTATTTTGTATTCTGATGTAAATTATCTGTATTTAAATTTCAGAAATATCTCAGGTCGAAAGGCCAAGATATATCATGTATTATTGTCCAATATTGAAGAAACAATGCCATTTCCCCAATACCTTGTTGTAAACTCTTGCAATCTTGATGGAATCGAATATATGTGTGCACCATTGATGATTTACGATTGAATGAAATTTAATTAATTTCTCATATGGGTTTCATGTTCAGTAACCGATAATTTTTGGCCATTGGGTCAAATTTCATATCATTTAGACCAAACTACATCTCGTTCCCCAAGGGCCCAAAACTATTTTTTTTATATCTGATTGAAGGAAGTGATAACAGCCATGGGAGTTCGATAGGTTCTGTATATGAGTATATTATAATGTATTATACACATAACCTTATTCAAGTTGAGAATTTTAGTGAGTTTTTGTACATTTGGGAAGCCATTCCGACAATTACCCGGGAGGGATTTGAGCCCCAAAATTGCTAGTTAAAGCATCTATCTTATTCAGAATTTTATATAGACTTGAAGAAGTAATTGTAAGGAAATAATACACCCATGAATATTATAATTAAGTTATTATATCACTCATACACCTTCTGTTACAATTTGAAATCATTTGGAGCTATTTGGAGTCATCTACCATTGGGGGTTGGAACTTCAAAATTACTAGTAAATTCATGGAGTTCCCTTGGATACCTATTAGACCCAAAAACAACATATGATGCTTAAAATGTAATTTAATTAATGTCTGGTAACAGAGACAAGTATCATACCCACCATTAGTGAATGTTTTACAGTGTTGTGAAGAGATTTGTTCCAGAACCTAGGGGGGATTTCCACCTCCCAAATTGACTAGTTTTGTCCCGAAACTTCTTCCCTTGCAAATTACAGACCATGATTGAGTATATTAGTTGATTATATGTCTGATAGATGTTCAAATATGTCCCATCACCCCTCAAGATCTTCCTCACCAAGTTGGAAATCAATTGGAGGAATTTTGGAATCAATTGAATCCATATAACTAGAGTTGGAAGAAGATGAATTCGAGTACATTGTGAAAGAATTGAAGAATTGGTAATTTTGATAAAATTTAAAAAAAGGGGACATCAAAACATATTTTGTCATTAACTATGACAATTAATGACCAAATATACGACCAAATTAGTGACCAAATATATGACCACAAGATAAGCTATAAATTACCAAGTTAAATATGACCACTTTTTTGGGCGCGTGATCAATGACCATTAATTTTCCACTTGTGGTCGCCCAATCAAAAGTGGTCATTTATATGTGGATTTTGGTCATTTATATCTCATTTTGTACTAGTGAAAGATGAGGAAAACTAATATTGTTTTGTTTTTTGTAATTGTAAAGGAAATAAAGAATTTATTGGATGCAAAAATAATAATTCATTTGAGGTACTTAGAGTAGTTAGCTAACCTAGTATAAGTTAGAAAGAAAAATGGGAAAATCAAATTATGTGTTAATTTAGAAACCTTAACAAATGATCCTTGACGAATAATTATCCCTTGCCCACTTTCAATCGGATTATGCAGAAAGTGGTAGGGGCTAGTAGACTATCTATGATGGATGGTTTCTTAGGGTATAATCAAGTTGAAATGAGGAAATAAGATAGAGAGAAGTCATATTTTACAACCTAATGGGGTAGATTCATGCATGAGAAGATGACATTTGGTTTCAAGAATGCAGGAGAAAAATTTCATAGGGCCATGGACATACATTAGAGGAAATTTGGATGAAAAATGAGAATCTTGAGGAAAATGATAAAAAAAGGCCATGTATACAATTTTTTATACTATTTTTCTTTAATATAAGTTGTCCAAGGTTATTTCTCTTTCATTAAAGCTACCTTAGATATATATTTTAATTTCAAATCAAGTTATGAGGATGAAGTTCGATGTAGTTTTTTCACCCAAAATAAGGAAGCAAAATCAAATACATATTCCAACTTAAAAGTTATTGGACCCAACTTTTCACGCTGTATAGTATTATTATAATATATTAATTAATATATTATTATTATATATTAGTTATAATAGTAATTATTATTACTATATATATATATATATATATATATATATGGGTCATGTATTACCTAAATATGGATGGCTATATTAGTTATTATTATATATTAATTATATATTATATATGAGTTATGATATTATTTAAAAGTTCCCCCTACAACGGTTGTCATACAGCTGGGGCTCTCTCCCCACGTGTATAGGCCTTCCCATAGGAAGGTGGGCATACCATATGAGAATCCATATGGCACATAGATATCAGCCTCTATGCAGAGCCTTCACTCTCGACCTACAACTTGTTATGTGGCTCATCATCATGGTGAGTTCATGGGAATCAATTGTACAAAAACAAGCTCGATCTCTTGTGCAAAATCTCATGGAAATTCATGATGAAGGTGGTGGAACTATTGCATGGCACTTTGAACCTATTCCCAGCCATAGGAAAAGGAAGCCTCAACAGAAAATTTGTTAGGATTTATAATCATCCCTTGACCAAATTGTCTATTAGATTATTTTAGCCTAACTTAGGAGTTTTATTTAATTAATTGGGTCCACTAGTACCATTGGGTCCACTTGGACTAAGGGGGCCACACGTACAAGTTACTAGCATGTGGAGGAAACTAATAGAGGATAAATTCCACTGACTGCACTTGCATGCATTAGTTTAGGCGCCTCCTAGACCAATCCCTACATTTTTGGAGCCACTAGGAGTGCCGACACCAACTTCCTTTAGTCAGTTGGAGTTGGAACTAGTTAAGCTTAGTTATTTTCTAGTTACTTTCAGTTAGGTCCCAATCAGGTCAGTTAGCTCCAGTTAGACATGACTGCATGTGGATAAGGCGCTTTTCCTCACCTACCAGTTTAGTTAGGCTAAGTTAACTATTTATTACTCATTATGTGACTTGATTAGACATCTGGAGTTAACCATTTGGACTCTGATATTGATTGAGACACCCTTAGTTAGCTAGTCAGTCAGATACAGTCACATTCAGTTGGTAGATTCGAATACATCCCTAATGAATTCGAATTATTTATTATGTAACACTATTGTAACACTAGATTAATTAATAAACATGATACTGTAATTATCTGAGATATACTCATCTATTTCCTATGTGGTTTTATTTGTTCAGTGTGTATCTTCATTCCTCTTTTAGTGCTTCAATATTAGTGGACTCATTGCTTGATGATATAAATGACACATAAATTTTAACATGGTATCAGAGCCATTTCAAGCAAGCTTCATGTCTGTTTGCTCTCCATTGAACACTAGAAGCAGTTGGGTTTCCACATAAGTCCCACAAAGGGTACCTTGCTTCCTCTAAATTTATTCAGAGTGGCGGTGCAGGCGTGACATACCTTGAGAAAGTGTTCATGTCGAGAGGGAAGGCATGATTCTAACATAGTTCAATTTTTTTTGGTTTTGCAGTGATATTTTGCAGGTTCAACTTCACATGGATTCAAGATTATTGGTTCCTCTTCTTACTCCATCCACAAGCTATTCAAAATGGAAGTTGAAGATGATTGCATCTCTAAAGAGACAAGGTATCTATGAGGTATTTATTGGGCTTGGTAAAGAGTCTTATAAAGATGATAATGACTGGATAAATGAAGGTGATGGAGCTTTTGGAATGTGTTGAGGCCTGGAAAATCACAGGCAACAACAGCAAGGGATTCTCCCCAATCAACGTGCCCAATTAGCCCGTGACTGTTTGGTGTAGGGAATCTGTCCGGTTTGCGGTCCGGCTACCATAGCTCAAGTGACAAAAATAAAAGGTTTTACTGGTTGCAGCCCGATTCACCATATATATTTTTATATTTTTGACTTAAAGTATGATATGCAAGTGCCTATTTAATATGCAGACTTGATAAAGAATGCAAGGAGTATTCACAATGTGATGCCCAGGTTCTTACCTCTCATCTTAAAACTCTCAAGCATCTAAATCACACACACAGTAAGAAAGTAAATCTAACTATCTACCTATCCCTAGGGAGCCAAATTATAACTTATTAATGAGTAATGTATATTATGCATGCATTATAAAGAGAAATTATAGATAGCTGATATTTCTTCCCAAAAACACATGAACAATTAAAGATATTTAAACAACCAGATAGCCAATTGCTTATGAACAACATTCATTACTCATGGTGGTAATTTCATAAAATAAACCAGAAATCATTCAAACAAGAACATAGGTCCTAAGATTCAGAACGATCTCACAGTTAGTGGAACACAGTAAAAAACGAAATAGTTCCCCTTCAACATTGTTCATTTATCGGATTGAAACATTCCACATAGCACCTTCTCCAACAGGAAAAATTTGTAATTTCTTATTGTAAAACGAAGTAGTTCCTCTTACAAACAATAGTCCACAAGTTTTTCCAGGGAAAAAGCCCCTATAAATTCTAACTTTCCTATATTTAAACCAAATCAGCTAACCACTTGGGCTGCCCCAATCGTGTGACCTTTGGGTTCCTCAAAACCGTTTAATATCCCCATTTTGTCTTTTCTGTGAGTACTCATGATTTAATTCATGCGTTATGTTTTAGAGTACTCAACAAAGCAGGATCCGCTTGGTAACTGACAAATCTTTCCAGGCCTGGGCTTTTTTCGCCATTGATTCTGCCTTGTCTTTCGTTTATCCTCCTTGAGATCCCGTTGGTTTCGGTACGAACTCTGCCTAACACTGCCCAGCTCCCTTTCTGCTGCTTGTCTCCCAGCTACGCCTTCGCGCAGTGGTAATCTGAAAAATTCTCTTGAGTCCATCTGCAATTAAATGACATTTATTATTAGTTAGGATCTCATCCTTTCAATCAAACTACATCAACAAACCGACTGGTCATAAAAAACGAGGCCCTGCAATGCACTCTCGTCGTGAAAGCACCAAAATCAGTGTTTCCCATACAGGGGTTTAAAAATCACAAAAACGACGGGAAGAGAAAAACTTATCTGCAGCTTAAAACAATAAAACATTGGCCAAGTAGTCTCACCCACATCCGCATCAGCGGATCTCAAACATGCAACGAGATCCATGAGACCGTTAAGTTTATCGGAGTCGGAAGAGCTAAACTCAAATTCTAGGCGGAAGAGTTCCCAGTCGGTGAGAGGAAAGACATCAACGTCGGACACTTAGTGCATGGCACAGCCGCAAGGGCGGAGGAGAAAAGACTACAGCCTCCGATCCAAAAACAAAGCAACAAAGACCCGACAAAGCATCGGCGGGAGGAGCAGTTGTATGGCGGATACCCAGTTGGTTTGGGAGCCACAAGGGCGGAATATAAACAGACTACAGCCTCTGACCCAAATCATAACTTTTACTATGGCACAAGATCAACGTAAAACACTAAGTGTTCGTAACAACTTAAGGTCTCGCAGCGGTCCAAAAAACGTGTTTCACTTCCAAAACAGTGGCTTCACAAAGACCAAATACCTCGACTCAACTTCGAACAACCTCCGATAATATAAACAAGTCAAACAAAATGACGCGACAACAAAGAAGTTAAGATCCTCCTGCAGAATAATCATCGTTCGATTTCCGCAACGGAGGCTCTCTAAGGAAACATGGTTCCGATAAGTTGTTTAAATGACCTCCGAAATAGTGGCTAGCATGAGAAACATGCTTCTGAAAAGAAAACGCAGCTCAAAGGGCAGAAAACCAGACTCTGAATTCTGCAACCCACAACAGTTTGAAACATAAGCAACTTTCCGAAACGCAGGAAGAGAGTAATCCTCGAAAAAAAAAATTAAAGTAAAACAAAAAGGTTCATAGATCCAAACGATTCTAGACAATGCTAAAATTAACAAAGGGGTCAGCGGCTGGAGCAGGCTGTGGTGGATGATATGTAGGTGGAGGCTGCGCAGGTGCAGCGACCTGGGGGGGTTGCTGGTAGTGCTGTGGAGCAGGTTGTGGGTTTGCTGCATGGGCTGCCTGTGGCAGGTAATAATGAGGTTGGGCTTGTGACGGCGTAGGAGCTGGTGCAGCCTGCTGGTGATAGTAGGGCTGAGGTGCGGCCGGGGGGGCGTAAGCGGGAGTCATATGACCGAAACACTGAGGTGGACATGAGGGTCCATGGGAATGGTGGTGATGTGTCATGGGAGCATACGGGTTGGTTGCTCCAGATTGTGAGGTAGCCCCCGAAAAGTCAGGGTCAGGGGTAGGATGTGCTATGGAAAATGGTTGAGGCTGCGAAGAGACACGGCCAATGATGCCGTCGACAGCGTGGGATGCCCCCGGCGCATCGTGCTGGGAGGAATCGCCGCGAGGGGCGTCAGGTATGATGGTATAAAGGTAAACCGACTGGGCGTAAATGAGATCGAACTGTTGCGATTTAAGGATAGCCTCTTCTTCAGACTGGGGTCTTTCGGATGCCACATCCTTAGCAATGATAGGAAGGAGGGATTTGAGGAACCAATCTAGGAAGATCCAGTCATCTAACTTGATTTTGCATAGGCTACGACGTCGACGCCATTCATGAATGTGGTCTGTGATGTGGGTAGCCGTGTTTTGTCTGCATGATAGTAGGGTCTCAATGCCTGCGTCATAGCGGACAGGTAACTGGAAGAACTGGAGGAAGGTCGAGGCCAGGGATGTAAAGGTGGCATGGGTTCCATGGGGTTGCTCGATATACCACTTGGTAGCAGAGCTAGTGAAAGTGCACTATAATAAATGGAGGCGAATAGAGTCGTCTACTATGGAGTTGGAGGAACACCATAGATGGAAGGACATGATATGGTTTTGCAGGTCTTCATCTGCCTTGCCCTCGAACTTAGGGATGCCAGAGGGGAGCTTGGTGGGCATGTGAGGCCACGTAGGGTCGTGTCGGATAGGGTCATTGGTTAATCTGGCTAGGTCAGGCAGGTTGAGGCTAGCCATGAATGGCAAACTGGACGAAGGATGTGACACAGCAGTGGGTTGGACCAAGTTGGGGCCGATGCCCCCAAGTGGAGGGGTAGTGTTGGGGAGGTTTCCCCCAAATGGGGGAACTAAGGTGGTATAGGACGGTCCTGCGCCACCATGGATAGTATGGGCCAATAATGGAGTGGGGATCGGTATTCCCGCTGCGGGAATAGGTGCCGTGAGGGGAACAGTAGAGGGAGGCCCCGTGGAGGGCATACCCAAATTAGGTGTGGTAACTGGTGTCGTGGTGGATGTGCCACCAACTGTCCCTACCAAGATGGGAGTGGGAGTCACGCCAGCCATGGGGCTAGTAGGGGCAGTGTAAAGGGGGTTCTCAGATTCTGGCTCAGAATCGAAGGTAAAATAAGGGCCGTCAGTATCTGGTGACGGAGTCCTATGCCGCTGACGAGTGGAGTCAAGTGACAAGGCTCGAGATCTATGATAAGTGGTATCAAGTGATGATGATCTCTGTCGATGACGGGTGGTGTCAAGTGAACCGTGCTGTGGGGGCTCGCCTCTGAGGCGCCGAGAATGTCTCAGGGACTCAATGGTGACAAATGGTGACAAATCTCTGTGGGTTGAGGTAACTACAAAACAGCTCAAAAACCCTAATGCAACCGAGTGTGCAGAAGGAGAGCTCAAAAAATAGGGCGCTTAAGCCAAAAACCAACTCAAAACACCCACTGTAACTGCGTGCTACAATAGGCGGAGTGTCAACAGAAATGGTCAGAATACCAAAAAAACAGCAGGTTGCCGACAAATAAAAAACGGTGGACTTGCTAGACCAAAAGGAGGTAAGGGAGCATGCAAACACCTAACTAGAAGTATTATGACTCAACTAGACATATCCTCTGCAAGGTGATGAAATCCAAGTCAGACAATATGAATAGGAAAGCCAAGTGGCTAAGGTATCCCCCTACCGGGAGGGACACCGGGTAGTCAAATCCTAGAAGAATGGCAACTAAGATAACCCGTTCATGACACGTCCAGAAAGGTAAATCTGCCGCTTGGTCCTTTAACCACAATACCCCTATACAGGGATATCCCGAGAACTGAGAAAGGTAGCCCTTCAGTTACTGAATGGAGTTCGGTATTCCACTCAGGCCTCCGGAACCAATCTCACGACTTCAACCCTCCTAAGGGAGAGGCCCTCTGATAAACCAGTTGTGACCGTGTCAAAAAATATTAGGGGATTTTGGTTCCCTAATTGGACAACAACTATGTCTCAAGTGTAAGTAACCGAGGGGTGTTTTTGGAAGCCTATCCCCCCGATCCTACCTAACTACAAAAATTCTTTTGTGTTCCCCAAGTGGGGTTAGAATGTTGGTTGAGTTAAGTAGTTTTTAAGTCTCACTTGAATTAGGTGACAGATTGTGTGCTCGTGAGGTTATGAACCCAGAAGAGAAGTGCCACACACCACGGGGGCAAATTCCTAAATAACAATAATACTGAATGAAAAAATTTTACCATGCAAAATTTTCTGAATAAACGATGTTGAAATTTTTAAAAAATTCTGTAAAAATGGAACAGAAATTATGTTGCAGAAAAGGCTGTAGGGAAGTAGGGCTGCAGGCAGAACAGATGGCTGTGCAGATGCAGAAAATATTGCAGCAGAAAGTAGACCGCGGGTTTGAGGCAAAAACAAGCGGGCGGACCGCGGGTTTGAGGCAAAAACAAGTAGGCGGACCGTGGGTTTGAGGCAAAAACAGGCGGGCGGACCACGGGTTTGAGGCAAAAACAGGCGGGCGGACCGCGGGTTTGAGGCAAAAACATGCAGGCGGACCGCGGGTTTGAGGCTAAAACAGGAGGGTGAACCGCGGGTTTGAGGGAAAAATACACAGTCGGGTCGCGGGAAAAGGGAAGACAGGCGCGGTCGGGTCGCAGATATTGGGCTGAAAGGTGCGGTCGGGATGCGACTGCGGAGGGAAAAACTGCGGTTTACGGCGGCCGAAAGCGACAGCCGAAAGAACAAAACGGGAAATAAAATAAAATAAAAACCAGCGGAGTCACCAAAATTGTAGCTAGGGTTTTACCCCTAGCTTGTGCGAATGAGCACCTACTAAGGAGAATGGATTCCTTAGTAGCAGTTCAATAATATGTGAATAAAAAATGCTAAACAGAAATAAAAACTAATCTAAACATGTTCATGAAGCAAAACAGCAAAAAGTAAAGAATGATTTTTTATTGATCTGACCTCCAATGTGGAGGTTGGTGAAGCCCTTTGCGCTGGTCTGAGTAGGTGGCTCTGAGCTTCAAGCTGCTCCTTCTCTTTCTCCAATGGTGGAAATGGGCCAAAAGGGGCTCTCAATGGTGAAAGTAGCTCAAGGGTGAGCTAGGGTTTCAAGAGCAATTTTGGCAGAGGCAGGATACTTGTGATTGTGGATCTGAAACAAGGGGTCTCCATCACTTATTTATAGTGGTGGAGTGCCGGTTTAGGGTTAGGGTTTCAGCTGTTTAGGGTTTTTTCCTCATTATTTTATATTTTTTCTTCCTTTTTGGAGATTTTTGCTTTTTTGGAGAAATTTTGGATATTTTTGGAGAAAAAGAGGGTTTTATGGCCTTTTGGAGGCATTTTAAGCCTTTTGGAGGCTTTTTAGATAGTTTTATGGGTTTTTGATGGAAATATGGTAGGAAAATGGACAAATGAGCCATGTAATGGGGTAGATGAGGTAATGAACCCTTTTTGGGTGTTAACAGAGGACAGTGTGCTTACTTTGTCTGTCGAAGCTTCTTGTGTCGGCGGCCACTGCTGATGTTGTTGCGCAGGTGCTACTGGTGTGCTAGGATCAGCAAAATCTTTCTTGGCTTCCATGAATGTCTCTCTTTCTCTTTCGATATCAAATGCTGGGACTTTCACTGGGGCCGTACAAACCCAAGCCTCGTCAGGCTGTTGCTCCTTAGTTTGTACTTCTATCGTAGCTCCACTCTAGGTAACAATATTAATGGCTGGGGCATGTCTCTGCTCGATGAAAATAATCTGAAGATTCTGAGTAGGGGCATTGGCTCTTTCCTGAATCTTAGCTAGCAACTATGGGCACCGCTCGATCACATGATCCATGGTTCGGCAATACCGACATGTTGTAGTCGGGTTCTGACAGTCTCTCGCTAGATGCCCGGCCTGGTTATAGTTGTAACACACAACCTGACCTCTTCCTCTTCTGACCATACCACCTCAACCGCGACGTCCAAAAGCACCTCTACCTGATGCACCACCGCGGTAACTGTAACCATCATTTCTCTGTCCCTCATTTTGTACCCGATAAGCATCGTAAGTCCGTTCTCTCATGAGGTCAAAGCTGCAACACTCATCTTCATTGTGTCCCACCGATTTACAGAACTTGCAATAAGGGTTCTTAGGGACTTACACATACCTCTGCAAAAGATAGTAGTCCTCAGGTCGATGTTGGCCAGTTGTCCGACAGATCTCGCAATATAGAACAGTAGGGTTGAACGGGTTTGGTGCACCAGTATTTAGGTAGTTTCTTACCACAGGACAATGTTCCTTGTCGTGACCTTCTGTCCGACATTGTGTACACCAAACATCTTCGCGACCATTTTTTCCTTTCTTCATATTGCGAACCTCCAGAGCCATCGCTACCAACTGCGCCTAGATTTGAGCAATACTAGAATTATCTTCGACAGGAGCGGTTTCAAGTTTCATCACGATTTCCAGAGCATCCTGCTGATCGGCAACCTTCTACTGCATGAGTGGAGTTCTGATATGCGGTAGCAACGCTGCAATGAACCATTCCTTGTGCTGCGTGGGTCCAATGGTGAAACTAACTTGGTCTAGCAGAACTTTGAATCTTTGATCAAAGTCCCACACTGATTCGCCACGCCTCTGCTGAATCTCTTTCAATTCAGTGATACACTGCGACTTTGATTTTGGCTTCTTAAATTCCTTTATCATTGCTGCTTTTATATCAGCCAATGCATGGTTCTGAGTGCTGGAAAACTTCATGAACCATGTCAGAGCACGGTCTCTGAATGAAGTAACCAGCTGCGCTCTTTTTGTATCTTGATCCGTAACGGTCTTAGCAGTCCACACTGCTTCACATAAAAACCAGAACTATTCTGGATCCTCGGATCCAGTTCCTTTGAAGACAGGTAGCTTAATGTCATCATGCATGTGGGCCATAGTAGATCTAGGGGGGTTGGAGGGGGACTGGATGTAGGTGGGGGGGGGGGGAACTTACTGGGGTAGAATAACCCGCGACAGGAATACTTGGGCTAGGTTGACTCTCAGATTGCGACGGGTTCTCGGGGATAATAGGTCTTCGCTGCGGGGTTACAGGAGGGTTTCCAATAGAAGGGGTTTCTTCAGGTTCTGAATCAGTGGGACTTACAGGGGAATGCTCAGTATGCTGACCCTGGGAATAGGATCCAAAATCTCTCTTATACCTTTTTCCACTTCGCAGCAAACCACTTTGCTCGTCGAAGGTATTTTCACTTACAAACATAGGTTAGTAATACTAAATATAACAGTCTGATTCAATTAGCAATATACCTTTTTTAGCTAATAGCATTTTAATTCTCAAACTAAATGAATTCAAAAACTTACCCCTTGGTCCTTTGAAAAATTGTCGCTTGGCTTCACTGAAGGAAGTACTCATGTCGATGGCGAACTCCGTCACAAATGATTCGAGGGTCCGCGTTGTCCAAAAATCAATAGCGCGGGATATCTTGTTGTTCACCCTTTTCAGTATATTAATTCTTGCAGGGGTCCAAGCAGGAAACTGACATTCTTGGAAGTTCGTCCTTCGCTATGTTAACCTGGATAACCACTGGTGCAACTCTATGTGGATACTACCAAAGAAAATTTCATAAACGTCACAAAAAACATACCTTTGTAAAAAGTCGTTTGCACTACGACGCAGATCTTTGTTCTCTTGCTCAGCGAATTTCAGATAAGTCTCATCAAGCCAGTCACCGATTTCTTTCACAGAGGGTCTCCAGAACATAGCCCTCGAGGTACAACGTAAACCCCTCTTAAGTAGATACTGAGTTCAACCGGCAATGGAACCAATTTGTTGGGCTATAGGGCAGACCCGGGCTTTATACCATTAACTTCACACCAACAAAAGACCCATAGTGTTGGCCCTTTCGGCAACAATCTGCAAGCATATTCCAGTCTCACCCGAAACAACTATGGGATGCCGCAGAACCAGGTTTCTGCAAGCAGAAGAGGGATATTACTGTACCTTAGCCTTTAACAACTTATATTTGTATACATAGAGATTCAACATTCACATATATAACTTCGTAGCTAAATAAACAGACGGTGACTTGCATAACCCTTTACTGGGAATTCACAGCGAAGTTATTTAGTTAGCAGTGATCTTATTTATCAGATATATATTTATGAATGCATGAAAGAACATAACAAAACAGCACAAAGAACCACAACACCAGATATAACGTGGTTCACCCCCAGTGTAGGGGTTACGTCCATAGAACTGTGTTTTATTCAACTCTTTACTAAAATCAGAGCTCTGATCTGCGCACTCAGCTGCAGATCCTTCCAAGTCCTTAAAGCCGTGCACACAGCTGCAGGCCTCTGCGCACATAGCTGCAAATTTCCTTAATCACCCAAAACCCTCTGCGCACACAGCTGCAGAGGTTGTCCACGCACACAGCTGGGACTTATTCTTCTCTTACAAAATAGCCTTAGCTTCACATCTATTCTTCTTACATCAAAAGCCTAACCTGAATTCTTTACAAGAGTGCTTATTTATAGTGTACTTATTACAAAACCATGGGCTTAAACCATGGGCACCCCGAACCCTAAACCCTGGACTTAAACCATGGATTTATTACAAAAAGAAGGCTTTTACCCAACTCCGACACCCCTAAGACTGTTTTGAGTCATAACTCCACTTACAATCTCCCGTAACCCCGTGGAGTTACCCATCCTAAGGACCGTTAGGGTGTGCTCCCCAACACACACTGTAGGAAGATCATGTGTGATGGCCTGCAGGAGCCAAACTTCATGGGAAGGTTTTCCCTTATTTTGGAAATGGGTTTCGGGTGAAACTCCATTGGAAATTCTGGAAATGTCTCATCTGCACTACATGTTTGGTAAGCAACATGGGTGAGATGGTATAGACTATGTCGGTAAGACATGTGTGGATATGAGATGTAAAGAGGAGTTGGGATGGCTAACCGAGGGACTGTCAACTCAGAGAAGAGAGCCCCATTCCTCCTTAATGAAGGAATACTGCGTCAACAAATGGATAAGTGTTCTGTGACCCTTGCTAATAATATGCATGTCAAATTATTAAAATTCCATATGCAGAACATGTTTTGATTTTATTTCCATTATGACCGATTGCTTGAGTACGAATAGGGCCTACATGGCTCACATCGGAAAGGGGTGCACACTTTCTCGATGTCGGATCATGAAAGGGTTTTCAATATTGATTACACCCTAGGGAGTGGATGCACTCTTGGTGTCTCAATACTTGATAGCGAATGATATGAAATATGATTACAGTTTTAGAGCAATAACGCTGATGAGTTTGCTTATATTGCTTGTGTTGACAGGCTAAATAGATGCAGTTGGGTGTTGCACCCTAAAGAGAAAAAGGCAAATGGTTGTTGTGAGGGGTTGCGGAGTAAGGGTTATTGTTGATATAAGTGTATGTTGGTATAAGTGTATGTTGGGCTGTTATATGCTTGAGGATCCATAGTAGATCCTAGACCTGGAAATGGTCATGGTAAAGTTCCAAGCCGATTCGACATGCGGGTGTACTGGCTGGACATTAATTATTTGATGTTGTGGAGCAGCCTGCGTGCTGACCTAACATCCAAGTCCATAGGTGATCCCAAGGCTTGCAAAGCGAAGCAAGATCCTGTGGACCAACGAGGAAATGCACAATACAGATAAGTATTGGATTATTTTGCTCATGAATATATGATGTGTATATGATTTGGTTATGATGTTTTAAGCTCTTGCTCTAGAGATAAAACCGATGAGAATAAACTAAACATGTGAATCTATTCAATGTTTGGATATAGGTATCGCTGAGAGCGAGGACTATGAGAGAATCCTAGGGGTGCATGTGGACATATGAGTGTCCTAGAGAGCTCGGAACGAGCGATAATGGAAAAGGTGCTAGTAAGACTGTGGAGGTCCTAGCATC
>LPNX010025782.1:2872-26557 GCA_001517045.1 Pseudotsuga menziesii | reverse complement strand
CTTCAAATGATTGCCAAGACCCAAGAAAATCTTGGGGAGATGCTCAAGATATAGAAAAGGAAGAATGAAATGAACCACCAGATTTTGCAAGACTCTATTGGTTTGTAAAGGGAGGTGAAAAGCCTTCTGGGAGCAATTGGCAAAGGAAAGGAAGGTGGATCAGTGATGGGACATTCGTCCAAGCGACCCATTAAGAAACGGTCTAGGCATGAAGACTCAAAGGAAATTGAACAGGTAAAGATGAAGCAACCAGTGAAATGCTGGGAATGCAGAGGACATCATTTATGCTGGGACTGCCCAATGAGGGAACATGATGAGGGCAACAGTCGCAAAGTTCCTAGGCTTTGGGATAAGCTGAGAGCTGAGAACCAACCGGAGAAGTTCATGGAAGCTGAGGGTCTTGGTCTTGAACGTTCAAAGTAAATGATTGAACATGGGACAGATGTGCAAAATTTTGAAATTTTGATGTGCAATTGTATATGTATTCCTATGTATTGGAACACCGAGGACGGTGTTATTCCAAGGGGGAGGGGAATGTAACACCCCAGTTTTGACCCCATTTGCATGATGTATATAATGTAATTAATCGTGGTGAGGAGCTAAAGGCAAAAGCCCCACCATCAATTCGGTCTTGTATGTTTCGGCAATAGGGATAGTTTCCGATGGTATATCACGCTATCTGGCACATTATAGTTTGGCATCATGCAAACATGCACATCAATTAAAATAAATGTACAGCTAGCTACGATAGTGCAACGTTAAAATGAAAAGGGCATGATTCCAATAGATAAGGGTGGGGGATGTCAAACCTTAGTCTATGGGGGGGAACCCATGTGTTACCACCTTGTTTGATTTTCCATCTTCCCTTGTCTCATCCAACCACTTTAATGTTTTGTTGAGTAGTTGAGGTAGTTATGGCTAGGAGTGGAGTGTGGCAGGACAGTCAGTCCTTGCCCACGCATACACTCCACCAGCGAGTTGACCTCACGTAGGCAAGAAACCTCCACCGCCATCATCTCCATGACACCACTCTTTCCTTGGTCTGTTCACTCTCACACAAAGACGCGTAGGAGGAGGCCGGTTCATCTTCCTCACGCAGAGCTGAGTAAGAAGGGGGTGCGATTTATTGCTTGGTTGCTGGTTGCTTCCCCTCTCTCTCACGTTGTTTGTCGGTCTGTGGTGGCATTCCTTCCATTCACGCAGAGAACCGGTTTTCCTTTGGGATTATTGAGTTGTGTATTGTTTTCCATCCTTCATGGTGGATCGTGAGCTGTAGACCGTTGTGTTTTCTTTCATGTTCTGCCTGGGCTGTGTCTTTTTCCTTTGCGCGCAGGCTGAGAGTTTGTTCTTTTCCCCTTTTTTTGCCTGTGTAAGTTCTCCAGCCATTGCATGGAGGAATTGTGTGCTGTGGGCTCTTGGATGTTGGATGATTGCTGATTTCCACATTTGTTGGCTGATTTTTCCCATGTCTATGCTGGGAGTTCTACTTCTGTCCCAACTGTGGACTGTGTAAGGTTGCCATATGTTTTCATTGTGAGTTTGTGGCTGTTGATGTACCCTGGTTTTGGGTTGCTGCTGAGTTTTTTTGGCCACGCTAGGGCCAAGAACAACTCTGAGTTGTCTTGTGGATCGGAGCTGTGTTTCACCTTTTATTTGGGGTTGTCACCCTGTTGTCTATGCCTTCTTCACAGAGCTGTGAATGGGTTGTTTTCCTGCGGTAGAAAGTGGTTGGTCTTCGGACTATTGTGAGTGGGATTAGAGGCTGGGTATGCATGAGAAGACTGGTGTTTGAGGCCACTAGCCTAGCATTTAGCCTTTCCTAGCTCCTTGATGACCTAGTAAAACCCTACTGTGTGGGTTTGACTGATTGGAAAACCTTGGCTATGTGTAAGCCTGCATTGACCCTTATTCCTTGAGGAATCATGCCCAACTCGGGGGTGGCAGTGTTGCTGAGAGATTGATGAGCACGCTGGCCTATGGTTGGGTGGAACGTTGCAGTGACGTAGCTGGTTGTGGGGCGAGTTCTTCATCAAAAGATAAGTACTCCTGACTGTTTCATGAGAATGATGAGCATGCTAAATTCTTAAATGTATATGTTTGCTTTCGCTGAATGTTGAGTAACCATGCATCCTTTTATGTTTTATGCATCTTAGTATGTATTATTTTTAAGCTTTTTATTTCAGCATTGATATCTGTTCATGTTCATGGGGCTGTTTGCCCGTATGATTGGTGTTAGTGGCGTCCTCTTCGCCGGTCGAAGGGTCGGGGACATTATAGTGAGTGAAGTAGTCGGTTGCTATCAGAATATACTTGTGTTGCAGGGAAGAATTTGACTTTATCTCCCTAATGATATCTAACCCCCATTGCTCAAAAGGCTCTGTTATCATCACATGCTTCAATGGTCCTGCTGCTTTAACTTGTCTTCCACTACATCTTTGACAAATTTCACACTTTTTGACATGGGCGTGTGCGTCTTTGAAAAGTGTGGGCCAATAGTATCTGGCTCTAAGAATTTTATGAGCTGTAGTATCTCCGGAAAAATGTCCCCCAGCAGGCCCATCATGCAAATCTGTCATTACCTTCTTCGCATCTTCTTTCTCTAAGCATCTAAGAAGAACTCCATCATAATTTTTTTCTGAATAATATTCCTTCAATAATTTGATATGAGGCTGATTTAAGATGCAATGCTCTTCTTTGCTTAGAATTCCAATGTTTCGGTAACGATCCTGTCTGAAGGTAATGCACAAGTTCTTGATACCAAGATTCTGGGGATGTGAAAAGAGGACATACACCCATCAAATGTAATTCAGCTTCGTCTTCCCAGGCATGTTCTTCATTGTTTCTATTTTCAGTCATTAGTCTGCACAACCCTTGCCCTTTAACTATAGAATCTAGCTTGAATTCAAGGTCATATTCCTGAAGAGCTGTTACCCAATTGCCCCTTCTTTCTCCTAACTCCTTCTGTATGAAAAGAGACCTCACAGCTGGGTGTGGGACGATTACCTTGGTTCAATTTTTTAATATGTAGGGCCTAAATTGTTTCACTGCTTTGAACACTGCGTCAGATTGTTTATCTATAGCCGGGTAATTCAATTCATCCCCTTGCAGACCAGTGCTCATAAATGATATGGGGAACTCATCTCCCCCATATTCCTTCTGAGTAAGCACAGCTGCTAGCGAATCATATGATGCGAAAGTGTACAGAATAAAGTCTTTATCAAAATCCGGGCTTTTGAGGGAGGGTGCGTGTGCAACAGTGGTCTTAATCTTGACGAATGCGTTCTTATCAATCTCAGTCCACTTGAATTGTACACTTTGCTTTACCATTTGCTGCAAAGGTTTAATAATTTGAGCGAAATCTGGCACGAACCTTCGCACGAAGTTTATTGTCCCCATAAATGATTGCATGCCCTTTTTATTATGGGGCAAGGGAATCTGTTCAATGGCTTTGATTCTTTCTGGGTCTATGGAGATCCCCTTCTTTGAAACCACATGACCTAGCAACTTACCCTCCGTAACATCGAACACACACTTCTTGGGGTTGAGTGAGATACCATATTTTCGGCAGTGTTCAAAAATATGCTTTAGATGAAACACGTGTTCTTCTCTCCTCTTTGAGAATATCATGATGTCATCAAGGTATACTATAGCACTGCGGCCAATCAAACCACGAAAATTTATGTCCATAGCCCTCTGGAACGTAGCTCCAGCATTTATAAGCCCAAAGGGAATTCTCCTGTAAGCGAAAGTTCCCCACCTAGTCCTGAATGTTGTTTTCAATCTGTCTTCTTCAACTACTAATACTTGATTGTAGCCTGAAAATCCGTCTAATAAAGAGAATAGTTCAGAACCTGAAACCATTTGCAGTAGTTGCTCCATGGGTGGAACAGGATAATTGTCTTTATCTGAAGCACGATTTAAGTTTCTGAAATCCACACATAACCCGATTTCACTATATTTCTTCCTCATTGGTACCATATTTGAGACCCATTCTGAGTGTCTAACCTTAAAAATGATTCTAGCATCCAATAATTTCTTAACTTCACTCTGGATTAGAGGTTCCAATTTTGAGTGCATTTTCCTTAAAGGCTGCTGATAAGGTTTGACTCCAGATTTGATGGGGATAACATGCTGGATGATACTGGTGTCATATGTATTCAGATCTTCATATGTCTAGGAAAAAACATCTTTATATTGATTAAAAAGAACAATGAACTTATTTCTTTCCGCTGGTGAACAACATTTTCCAAGATTCACATATTTAGGCTTCATCTCAGTCCCCAAATTAATCAATTCGAACTGAAGAGATGAACTATGAGTATTCACGTTTGTTGGTCTTCTAAAATTTTCATTTAAATCAAACATCCATTCTAAGGTTCTGACTCCTTTAGGGATGAAATTATCAAATTTCAGCTCGGCCTGATGTTCTTCATCATCAATAATCGCCCCTTTAAATGCCTCGTCATTCGTTAAGCATTCTATAATTTGCTGATCGTCGTCAAACACTCGTAGGTTGGTAACCATATCCGAAACCGAGGGCCTAAAAAGCAATTCAACAGAGCACCGATTATTAGAGGGCACAAGCCTAGTAGCTGATGTGGCCAACAAGTCAGCTGCTGCATTCTTAAGTCTTGGAATCGATACAATATTAAATGCATTAAAACATTTGAGTAAATCCCATACCTCATTTTGATAAGCTTTTAAGTGAGGATAAATGCAATGTATTTGATTCCGAATTTGTTTTACAATTATTTCAGAATCTCCAAACACTTTCAGATTATTTGCCTTTAATTCAATTACTTTCCTTAAACCTTGAACCAACGCTTCATATTCAGCTGTGTTATTTGTACATTCAAACTCTAACTTACATGAAAGAAAATGTTTGTTCTTCTTACGGTCAATCAGGACACAACCAATTCCTGACCCTTCTAACGTTTTAGACCCGTAAAAAAAAAGTGTCCAGAAATCGCTAACTACTGTGCGGGAATCTACTTCTACTTCTAAGTCTACTATTTTACAATCGATTTCATCAGCCTGTGAAAACTGAAGGAGATCAGGCTGAGCGTCTGATGTGTCGCTGGCTTCTTCTGCTTGGTAATTTCCTGGTTCTAACTCAATAAAGTAATTTCCCAAAACAGAATCCATTGGTTCATTTTTTTCTTCAAACTGAGTAACATTTTGTTTCATATGGGGCTCCCTCAAAATATTAATTTGATTCGGGCTTCCTTTATATGGCAGCCACAGATGTGACCAGTCCGAGGCAAAATATCCGTTTAGCTTTGCCGACCAGTCCCTGCTCAGAACAAGCCCATAAACTTCTGGTATGTCAGCCACCACAATACCAATAACTTGACACACCTTATCATTCGAAGATAAGCAGACTAGAACATCCTCCATTTCCCCAATTACCTTCACATTCGTTCTATCCAACTGAACAACCTTCCAGGTGGATGGTTTAGGCAGCCCATTTATCCTTTTGCAGACCAACAACGGCATAACGGCCCCTGAGTCTACCAAGCAATTTTGTATGTTGTGGTTAAAAATTTCAAAAGCGAGGAGAAATGGTGGATTCTTACTCTTAGGCTTACCTCCTATGCTTGCTTCCCCAATTTCTTCTTCTTCCTTGGGTTGATTGTTGGTGGGTATCCCCTCATTTTATGCTTCAAGTGCTTTCAAAAGCTTTTCTTTCTGCTACGGCACCTTGCACATTTTAAATAACGAGATATTCACCCTTACCTTCTTTATATCTTCCACAATGTCATATTCCATCTTAGGTTCGGTGGGATTTGGTTTACCATTATTTATTTTTCCTTCATTGGGCTTGTTGAACACGTTAGTCTGTCTAGGATCTTGACTGGTGATGGTAAATTCCGGAATTTCATTAGCTGAGGAGTTATTTTGGAATTTCTTAACATTCCTTTGAAGTCTTTTAATCTTTGGGAGCATGAGACTGTTTTCTTTAGCCAACCCTTGGCTTCTTGTTATTACATTTGTTTCCATGATGTCCTCGTGTCCCAAAACCTTTTCTTCCTCGGCGTCAAACAACGAAACACAGTCCCATAGAACCATGGTCTCATCCTCTTGTTCTTTTGTTGATGTATTACTGTCTTTCCTTTCTTCATCTTCATCTTCTGCTAATTTAGAATCCAACAGCTGATTCATAACCAACGTTGTTATGAAGAGAAATTCCTATGGCTTGGGGTACCACAATAGACAGCTTGACTCCAGAAATCAATCCTTTCCAATATGCAATAGAAATTAAATGTCTAACACTAAAGAATCAGACCTCATACCTTATTCTGAATGGTTGAAGTAGATCCCCGTTGAGCTTTCCAATCTTCAACTTGAATTGATCTGTTACTTCCTCAACAACAAGTAAACAATACAAGCATTCTATATATCATGGTGTTAGATCTATTATAGCATATATAATCAATAATGTATAAGCATTTGACATAATCCCATGGATAAAATATTCATTCAAACACACATTATTGGACAGAAAAATATATTTCTATTAATATAAATCAGAGATTACAAGATACAACCTCTGACGGCACGACTACAAACCGGAGAAACTGAATCCGCCACTTGGGCCTCCACCACTTCAATACTCCATCTCTCAATAGCAAGCTCACAAACAAAAGGCAAGCTTGGGAAGAACACAAAAGTGCTCCAAGGGACAAAGGGATGCAGACTCAAGCATAAGTTCCGGCAACAATGGACTATAGTTTCGTTGCTCTCAATTCTCTCTTATGCCTTCAATGCACCAAGGGGTTCCTTATATATCTTTTCAAAGGGGTAATGAAATATCGAATCCGAGCGATCTCAAGGCATAGGGAAGGCCAGGAGTCAAATGAGTTGGATCCAAGTCAAGGAAAACTCCAAAAGGATTTGGATTATGCACACATCCCGATGTACGCGCTTATAGGTTTAAAAGTCGTGTATCGCATTTTTCATGTGTTTTTAGGGATGATCAAGGAAACATCAAAGGACAAAAAGTGGTCCATAGGGTCTAAGGAGTCTGCAGCGGGACAGGGGAAGGCCATACAAAGTGTGATTCACCTAGAGTGGTGAAATCCACTATAACAAATTCCCCCTAATGTGTGAGGTCAGAGGGGTCATACGATGGCTGAAATACATTATAAGTCCATCCCAGAAGTGGAGTGATGAAGGATCCCAAATGGAAGACCATCCACCCAATCAGCATAGTACAATAATACAACTCTGCATATAACTGTAAATACATATAGCAGTCCCGGAAACATAAGAGTACAATGGCCATGAATAGGCATGATACATGATATCACATATGTGGTCATCGCCACGTACAATATACATAGATCAGAATCTCCATGATGAAGATATACAAAGGACCATGATCTCCAAAATGGCTGAAGATATACAATAGATCAAGATCTCCATAGTAGCTGGAAATATCTAACATACACTGGAATCAAGTCACGAGAGCTGAAATCTCATGAACACTGGCACGATCAAGGAGGTAGCATATAAGAGATGCCACCAATTTGGAAAGTATTCTACACAAACCGCTACGAGTACATGTCCTACTATGCGAATAGAGGTGTCGAGGTCGAACATAGTAGTCCATCGTCTGATTATCGGTCATTAATGTATACCGTTAACAGACGCAATATCACCCACCGATAATGAAAATGGGAATCAAGGTACTAGAGTGCAAACTAACAAGTGTGAATAAATGTGTTGAGGTTGAACACATGAAAGGATCCATCGATCAGGGGACATTGATGTATTCCCAAGAAACTGTCGATGGCGAGAGATCCTACCACTGATCACCGCAAGTCTCAAGGCACTCAAAATTACTCTAGACTCCAATCCCATAATAAATGATCTGAAGTCGATGGGATGAAATCCGCTAGAAGGAGGGCATTAAGGCATCCCCCATCATCCAACACGAGGTACTCAACAAAGCTGTATAATGTGGAAGGACTCGATCATAAAGTGCACGGACCAGTAACTGTACCGGGAATGGCCGACATGCAAAGTCAAGATAATTGAGGAATGGCCGACTCAGGTTTCAAATTCCTTCAAACAAGAGCACAACGACGTATGGTGACTGAATGAAGGAAGCATAGACTCAATATACAAACTAGGACATCTCTGTGACACATGAGGCATCAACAGAGGCTCCATAGGGACTAGAAGCTTAACCAGTCGTTGGAGATAAACTCAGATAAACGAGTACAGCTCCTAAAGTCAAACTATAACCCAACCAATGGATGTGATATACAGTGCTCTGTTCGAAGGTGACACGACTCGACAGCTACCAAAGATAACATCTTTCCTTGTCCGGATTTTTGGTTTTTTAATTTTTTTGGAATTTTTCAGTTATTTGAAAAGCTTGAAAAAAGAATAAACTAGCTTTATAGTTACAAACTAGGAGGAGACGAGTGTCATAAGGGCAAACAAACTAGTTCCAAGCAGTGGAACATACCTATGCTCAATGCAAGGATACATGTGTAGGATATCGACACTCGGGGGAAAATCCTCTCCCAGTAAAAAGGGAATCAAGTTGCGAAGGATATAAAAAATGGCTCTGCATGGCTAGACATGAGACAAGCCCAGGCTATATGGATGAAACACAATGTCAGGGGAGCCGGCATAAAGCTCAATAAGGCAGGCAAAGCTCATGATAATGCATTCACAACTTGACATGAGGGATTCCTAAGGGAAATAGGCCAACATAAGATCAAGAGGAGTATGAGGCTCTTGCGAAATGTCATGGCAGTACTATACAATGGAATCCCACACCCTAAAGGAGAAACCATTGGCATGGGCACCAAATGCAAATAAGGTGCTAACTAGGGTACCCATGTAAGGTGAAGCTCTACCACTCGTATCATGCCACTTCTAAAGCAACAAGAAGGTTCCATGACACAATAGAGTGGGTTCGTACCTAAGGTCATGGTGATATGGTCACAAGGTCATGCAAAATGCAAACAATGGTGAAACCTAACCTATATGCTAGTTTAGACATGATACCTGAGATCAACACGAATGGGTCAATCCAACGGTTGAAACGACACTGAAAAAGGTCTTCTACAACACCAATTATGTCAAAAACGGTCCAAAATGGTTAGAAAATGTCGAAACTATAGGAAAGGGGGTAAAAATTTTCAAATATTTGAAATTTTTTCTATAAATAGTAAAAAAATATAAATCATTTGAAACTTTTACCCATTTGAGCTCTGATTTTCAACTGCAAATTCCAGGAGATCCAGCTGGCGGAATTCACAACCGTTTCTTCCAGGTATTTACTCATGTTCTCCTCTTGCATTTTGACATAATTTTTATAGATTTTCATGGTCAAATGAATTTTTTAGGCCATCCCAAAATGAGTGTTGTGGCCCATGCGGAAATCAAGGCTTTTTCCGCGTATAGGGCTGGATATACACGAAAAAGGACCTCAAACCCGCGTACATACGCGGTTGTTTTCAAAACAGTCGCGTATGAGGCCGCGCATATGGTTTTCAACTAAACTAATGGGCAAATTTTCAATTTCTTTTGCAAGATGGTGCTAGAGTGGAGAGAGCGTGAGCATGGTGAAGTAGAGGAAGCAGTAAGGGTCGACTTAATGGCTCAACAAGCTCTTCGTGCATGTGGACTCTATAAGTTTTCGTGTCTTGGTGGTTTGAGGGCCAATCCAAGATTGCTACAGATGCTGGTAGACTATTGGGATCCAGACTCGGAGTCCTTTCATATCGATGGGATGTCCCTCACCATAGAGGTGGATGACATATACTTTATCACAGGTCTTTCTAGACGAGGGGAGGTGGTGAACTTTCATTCCCGAGGTGGGCCAGCGGGTGGCCTGACTATCGATGAGTAGATTGCAGTGTACTGTTATCCAGACACTGAGAAGGTGGGGAGTCAGGTCCCTACCAATGCTATACAGGTGCTGGGCCTAAAGGCCATATTATTGACACTGGGCAGGATAGCCGGCTTAGCATCACTCCACTAGGCCTTGCGGCCTTTGATGTTCTATGCAGTGGAGTGCATGAGACCCACAATCTATGACTGGAGTACTACGCTACTGAACAACATGAAACACCAGCTCAGTGAGTGTAAGGCAGGCATGGTGCGGAACTTCGGGTTCAGCAGTATCTTGAGCACATTTTTCTTCGAGCGCATTCTAGGATTGAGACCTAGAGTGGATGTTCCTCTCCACGGGGTTCGAGATCTGGCCCAACGGTGTTGGGCAGATGCGATGCGCAGACTGGGGGGTGGTAGGGTGGCCAACCCATATCCAGCTGACTTCTTTCCATGGTGGTGATGACAAATAGTTGCCATTGATGACTACCCCTATGCAGGGATAGATTTCTGGGGGGACCCAGACATGCCATTGCCACCAGGATCGGCATATGGCGATATACGTAACGAATCTCGACCCTCACTCTTTTTTTAAAATTTTTTAGGTTATTGATTTTTTTGTATTTTCTTGATTTTATGGAAGCAAAAAGACATGTTTTTGTGCGACAACACATAGTGACATCTACCGTTTGTGTGCAGATGTGGGACCACGGTGGCCAAAGGGCTTCCCTCGTCATAAACGGAGGGGAAGAGGAGATGACATCACGGGTGTGGATGCGGAGCGAACGCTCCAGAGCATTCATACCAACTTTGTGAGACTGACTCATAGAGTTCCCATGGCACAAGTCGAGGAATTTCCTGAGGCCATGCAGCGACAGGTGATGGGTGTACCACACGCATGGGTGCATTTATTTTGACGGCTATCTAGAGCCGTAGTGACATTCCATGATCACAACCCTCCTCCTCCTCCATAGGATTAGACACCTGGGAGTGTATACATTTTGTACGACTGTGTATTATATGATGGTGGCTTAAAAAGCCCCAATTTTGTATCATGACACTATGTATTATCACATTTTTGAGGTATAAAAAAGTTTTATGGTGATCGATTTATTTATTTACATGTGTAAAAATTGTGTTTGTGATTAATTTATTATGAATGAAACAAATGCCAATCTAACACGTAGTTAGCATATGAGTCAGCAACTTGATTATTATTTCTTGGAATGTGTATATATGTTATATTGTCAAATTGTCGTTCTAACAATCTCACACGTAAGAATCTTCTCAATAACGTCGGATCTCTAACATGGTACAAACCATTGAGCTGTGACACTACTAACTCCGAATCAAGACGTACCTCAAGAGATAGAACGCCATGTAGAATGAAATCTCGTAGAAGCTCAATAATGGCGCTATATTCAACAACATTGTTGGAAGATGGTTGTAGACATATGCCTCCTGAAGACAGTACCTGACCCGTAGGAGTATAAATCACCCAAGCAACAGAGGCTGAGTGTTGAGTGTGACGACTTGCACCATCCACGAATCCTATGTAGGTGGAATATTCCCTTGACATCTGCCAAAAGAAACAGAAACTAATCACAAACCCGATCACGATAAGAAAAAGACCTAACTATGCAAAGCTGTACAATAATATACAACAAGCATCCTTGGCTGAAGATTATGCATAGTATTTTTTGAGATAGAGCCCATTTCTAGGCTCTGCCAAAGTTGTTCCTTCGTAATCCACTAACTCATAAGCACCCTTCTCTAACACTTGCTTGACCACGTAAGGACCACGCCACATAGGATTTAATTTCCCTGCCCCCAAGGGTTCTTTCGGTTGATCCCAAAAAAGGACCAAGTCTCCTTCACTAAACACTCTTGGACGGACAGAATTATCGTACTGGACCTTAACGTGACGCTTATTAACCTCTAGAGCCACCAAGGAATCCCGACGCTACTCATCGAGTTTCTCAAGGTGAACCAAATGCTCATCCAAAGGTGAAGTGTCTTGTAAGAGTTCCACAGCTAGCTTCAATGAAGGAATTTCACATTCAACTGACAATATCGATTCCACTCCATGCACAAGCTGATATGGATAAAAACCAGTGGTAGTGTTAACCGCGGTTCGATATGCCCACAAAGCAGGATATAACATAATGTGCCAATTATTCTTGCTTTGTGTGATGGTTCATTGGAGAATGGATTTGAGTGATTTATTCACTGCCTCTACCTGTCCATTCGCTTGGGGGTAGTAAGAAGAGGAGTGCTCTTGCTTATACCCTAACTTCGATGCCAACTCTTCCATCATACGGTTCTGAAAGTGCGAGCCATGGTCAGTGACAAGCTCTTTCAGAATCTCGAACCGAGTAATAATTTGGTTGAATACAAAGTGAGCGGCTGTCTCACTGTCGGATTTTACTGTAGGCATAGCCTCATCCCATTTTGTGAAATAATCAACAACCACTATAATGTGATGGTGTCCCCCAACCAAAGCTGGGTTGCAATCCATAAAATCAAGCCCCCACTTAGTGAAGGGACCGGCGGTGATAATGGGATGTAACGGGGCAGGTTTCGAGCGCATATTATGTGCGAACACCTGGCAAGGGTGGCACCTCTTGACCACATCAACACAATCCTTAAAGATCGACGGCCAGAAATAACCCGATCTCAAAATCTTTTGAGCTGTAGAAAGCCCAGATAAATGACCACCACACGCCCCTCCGTGGCAATCATTCAGCACAATCTCAACCTTGTCATGAGTTAAACAATGTCGTAAAATGGAATCTACCCCACAACGGTACAAAGTATTGTCCACTATAAGGTAGTTCTTAGAGACGTGATGTAATCGTCGTCGTTCATCTCGCGAGAGGTGAGTATGGGTCTTCAGTGTTTGTAAATATATTATGATATTCCCATACCATGGGTCTAACATATAGATTAAGAAGATGTGTTCATCGACAAACCTATCTTCACACACCAACTCTTTGGCTTCGCTCAGAAAATCCGATATGAGCTCTGCAAAGACTAAATACTTCTTTGATTTTGCCGAAACAAACTCGAGATCAAATTCTTGCAGAATGACAATCCATTTATTATACTTTCCCCCAATCATCCTTCGGGTGAGGACGAATTGAAATGGATTGACATGGGCCACAACCAAGGTCTGGCGAAGGAGAATATAATGTCTCAAACACTGAACCGCATGTACGGTAGCTAAAGCAAGCTTCTCGACATGAGAATAACGAATCTCTGCGTCAATAAGGTTTCGACTCAGATAATATATGACATGCTCTTGGATATCCTCATCCTCTTGAACCAAGACCATACCAATCGTCTCTAAAGACACGACCACATATAATAAGAAATCACGGCTATAGTCCGGAGGACTAATCACCGAGGCCGATGCTAGGGCTCGCTTGAGTGCATCGAAGGACTCCTGGGCTCACTCATCCCAATAAAAGGGAGTGTCCTTCTTCAAGAGACACATAAAGCCTCTAGTCAAATTGGCAAAGTTGACAACAAATCTTCATAAGAAATTTTCCATGCCTTGCAAACACTAAAGATGACGAATATTCTTCGGGGGAGACAACTGAAGTATTGCCTCAACCTTCAAAGGGTCGAGTCTTATACCCTCTTTCGAAACGATGAATCCTAACAAACGACCTGACTTCATGCAAAAGATGCACTTATGAGGATTTAATATAACTGAATAGTGCTGGTATCTTTCGAACACCAATCTCAAGTGATAAGGATGACGCATTCTAATACGAGAATGAGCAGCAATATCATCCAAAAATACCTCGATAATTGACTTGAGATCGTGGAAAATCAAGGTCATTTCCCACTGAAATGTAGCTTCAGCATTTTTAAGGCCGAAAGGAATTTTCTGATATGCGAACGTTCCCTAAGGACAAATAAATGCAGTCTTGTGTTGGTCCTTAGGTTTAATCTGTATCTAATTATACTCAGAAAATCCATCCATAAAGGAGAACACCTCGCTCCCCACACACTCATCCAAAATATGATCTATAAATGGTGTGGAGAAGTTATCCTTAGGACATGCACGATTCAAATTGCGGAAATCAGTGCATATGCGGATCACTCCCTGCTTTTTATCCACCGAAACAGGGTTTGAAACCCACTTTGTCAAGGGAATGGGATAGATGAAACTGGCTTTCAACAGTTTCTCTATCTCTGCCTTAATGGCGGGTGCTTTCCTATGATTCACTGCCCGTAAACATTGTCGAACAGGCTTAGCATTGGGGTAAGTCTTAATCTCATGCTCGACAATACAAGGGTCAATACCTGGCATCTCGTCATAAGACCAAGCAAAAATATTACGGAATTCCTTGAATAGCTCGGTATATTCTAGAATCTTAGCATGGGAACATTCCGCCCCAATATAGACATTCTCTATTGTGCCAGGATTGCGAGAGATGTTGATAGGAATCGTTGAAGATATGTTTTCCATGTTTCCATCAGCCATCAGACCAGGAGAGCTTAATGGAACCATAGGACTACCAACTCTCTGACTAAGAACTGCCCTAAAATCCTCACGCTCTAAACGGTGAAGCTCTGGGAAAAAGTACGATCTATGATGAAGTTCCTCCCATGGTGGCTCAACTCCTGACATAACCTCAATAATCGCTTCATCCGAAGGGAAAACCATATCAAGGTAGTCATGGGCATGAGAAGACTATACTTCCCATGTCGGCAGCACATACGGGTCCTCCTCCTCCATCCGTGAAGAGGAAGGACTAGGATCTGCAACACTCTTGAGATTAGCTTGGTAAGCTATCATGGCTGCAGGCAACAGCACGCTCGTCTCGACAGGCTCACTCGAAGCACTCGGTGTAGGAAGAATCCAAGGGTCTTCCATATGATTCGTGCGAAAAGACACCGATATCGTAGAAGTCAAAGCCTCATCAGAACTAGATCCTATCATGAGGATCGATGCAGGACAACTAAAGCTTCCCATGAGGGATGGATACATTCCTACACCCACACTCCCGTATGCCGGCTGAGAGTGCTTAACGATCGGGGTCGAAGCTCCCGAAGATGCGGTAACAGACAGATTCTTGAATGTCATCTGATCAATCGTTACGATCTTCCCGTTATGTGGAAAGCATACAACGCGGAACAAGGAAGAAGCAACAGCTTGCATACTGTACATCCAGTTCCTACCCATCAAGAGATTATAGTCAAGGGGCGCATCAACCACCTCAACCTCTATCGCAATGGTCTTTCCCCCCAAACGGACTTTAAGGGAAGGAAGGATGTCGTGCGGCCTAAAAGATCTCCCATCGAAAGCAGTTAACATAGTTGCTGATTTAGATAGCTCAGGAGAACCGAGACCCTTCCAACATGCCAAAGACATCACAGAAGTAGCAGCGCCCTCATCAATCATAATACATTTGACGGTCATACCAATACATTCTACGTGCACCAAAAGAGACACATAGTAGGGCAAGTGAGGCTGATGTCCTATGGTTTCAAATTTGATCACAGAGGAAGAATCATCATCGTTCACACCAAGGGTAGAAAGCAATGCCTTCCTTTGCGAAGGACAATTCCGAAGCACTTCCAATGCCGACATCGCACAAGGAGTATGGCCCAAATCCTCGACAACTGAATAATTCTGGGTGGCTCGGGCATTTGGATTATGCCCTGAACGCTTAAGGACTCCCTTAGGAATGCGAGGTGTAGCCTCAGGTTTATCCGTAGGTTTCTCAATGTGCAAAGGGGATCCTGGTGGATCAGGTTCTTTGCCTGGGCTGGGTTGTGACGAACTATAATCTTTCGCACGAGTCACAACTTTTGTAGCATGGACCATGTTAATGCACCCACGACCACTACCCTCTGGTGGATCATCATCACTAGACCGGTCATGGGACTTCGAGTTCATATTTTTATTATGCAGTAAAGGGTTAGTTAGCACAGCTGGGACTTGTGCTAATAATCTCGAAGCTTCTTCAATCTAGGGGCACAAGTAAGTGAGGTGATCATCCTTACATAGCTTGCAAGGGAACTTAACCTTACATTTCGCTTACTTGTCCCCCCCAACATTTCTACCGTTCTTGTCATTATTGTTAGCATTCTCATTCTTATTCCCACCCTTTCGATTATTATTTTTACCCTTTTTTCTATTACGTTCGGGCTACTGGTTACCCTTCTGGTCTGACGATTGCATAGAGAGTACATTCACCGTTTGGGCGGGTTGAGACGAAGCCGTAGCTTGTCCTGAAGCAGATTGGTTGAGTGACAATTGACTAGCTTGTTTTGCAACCGAATCTACAGGTTTCGCACTTGCACAACCCACAATGCCATCAGCATGTGGTCCAGGTTTGACTTTGGGATCGAAACTGGAACAAGGAGCATTGGGAATAATCTCATACAACAAACCAGATTGAGCATAGATCAAGTCCAGTTCCTGCGCCCTAAAGATCGCTTGTTCCTCATTCTGCACTCCAGATGTGGAAACATCCTTCGCTATATATGGCAATAACGAGTTGAGGAACCACTCGAGAAGGAATTCTGGCGATAAAAAAGCTTTAATTAATCTCTTTCATCTATGCCACTCTTGAATATGATCAGAAATATGTGTGGCTTTATCTTGTCGAAATTTCGACAAGAGTTCAGTACCAACATCATAGCGCACTGGTAGTTGGAAGTGATTAAGAAAAGTCATCGCAAGGTCGTCGAACAAAGAGAAAGCTCCCTTAGGCAACTCTATATACCATTTCACAACAGGCCCTGTGAGGGTGCATTGAAATAGTCGCAAATGGACTGAGTCCTGATGTAACGAATTCGAAGAGCACCAAAGGTGAAACGTAGTAACGTGTTCGCTCAGATCCTCTCCCAGTTTGCCTTCAAACTTAGGTATGTCCGAATGAATCTTGGTAGGGACAACTAGCCAAGCCGGGTCATGAGCCACAGGATCGTTCGTAAGTATCGATAAGTCAGGAAGATTAAGCGTCGCAAGGAAAGGGAGCCTAGGATGATGAGGTCGATGGACCGCTCCCTGATTCATATAGGGTTGATTATCACCATGGGATTGGCCATAGTGTCCTCCTCCTGTTTGACCCATATAGGGTGGCGTGGAAGTACCATAGTATGGTGGACCTTGACTAATAGGAGCTACAAAGCTGTAATTAGGAGAGTAAGCAGGTTGTTGATACTCGCCTCCATAAGGTGAAGAAACCTATCCATACTGCGTCCCATAATAAGGTCCATAGGTCATCGCATGCGATGCCCCATGAGACACTCCGTAGGTAGGAAGATACGCTCCAGAAGTAGGGATATACGCCCCGGAAGTAGAAATATGACCTCTAGAGGCATGAACATAACCTCCTGAAGCAACGGGCAGTATGTGAACTTGAGACACAATCAGCCTAGTAACCGCAGTACGGACCTGACTTGTAGCCATATACCGGCTCAAAGGACCACGTGAATAAGGTGGAGGATGTACATTTGAAGAAATAGGGGCCGAGGACGAAGGAACCTGAGTAATAATATATGTATTACCACCTATCATCACTTGTCTCGGATCTGGTATCCTAATCGGATCACTAACCCTAGACCTAGGAGGGAGATATGATGTAGCTTCCACCACTGGGATGGAAGGTGCAATGTGACTAGTGCTCCCAAACCTCTCCGCATGGTAAGGAATGAGAGTGCCCCCAGGCATAGTGTTAGGCTCAAAATCAGATTCGACATGAAATGCCAAATCATGTGTAGGGAAACTAGACGTAGCATAACTACCGTAGCTAGTTCTGGCGGGTTCAAAATGAGTCTCGGCGTCCTCCGGCATTCCATACCGGTAACGCGTCAATGGGGAATCAGACTTGGTGTGAGTAGGCCTATCATGTAAGGGTCCTATCTCAGAAATCACAGGACCTAACTCAGCTAAGTCGGGTGAAGGATCATAAGTAGGAGTAAATTCCCCATCGTTTACACGAATGGGAGGAGGTGGTTCAGGAATATCCTCTAAACGGTCTCCCATGGTGTGTGAATCAATGTGTGACATAGTCCGCCTGGACTGTCTAAGTCTCTCTCCCAAAGGAGGAGGAGAAGTAGAAGGTGGAAGTCCTTCTAAATGACGAGAACAGCAAGGAACCGCACTTGAATCCATAATGAATCAAAAAATAGCAAAGACCCTCTATTTACGTAAACCCTAGGCCAACTATCATGCACAAAGCAATCACTAATAAAATCTAAAGCCAAATGCAAGCAAAAAAGGGCTGGATAAGTGAGCTCCCAAATGAAGCAGGTATGTCTCGCCTAGGAGAGGCTTAAGACTCCCATACACAACAAGTGGAGGTATGTAACCAATTATTGTGGCCCTCAGCTTCAACGCGTAAAGCGACTATGCTGTCCGACCCCAACCTGGCCGGGACACCTGCAGAATAACCCCTGCAAAGTACCCCCTTGATATCCTAGGTAAGGCCACTAAGGTCACCTCAATATAATCAATGCTCAGGCGGACAGTCGCAGGTGGGATTGACCGTATGGGCAGGGTAGCAAAGCCCAAAATTCTCAAAAGAGCCCCTAGATACGAATACCATCCTGGAAATATCTTCGGTGCTACTCAGTTATGACTAGGGGTCATCCCAATCAATAACCGCTCACACTGCCTCGTGCTTAACTCCCTTTTGAGAGGAGGATCCTGAGAAACACTGGTTATACCAAGGATTCACACACTCACCTGGACAGACACCTAGATGTTTTTGTTTATTGATCTTGGAGAATTAACTTACAATGAACTATTCCAAGATCCTAAAACCTAAGCTTGTCGGTGCACCCTAGAAAAGAAAAGAGTGTAATGCATTTTATTTAGTGTTGATTTTAGTTGGCTTTATTACTCAAAAAGGGATATGATCGTGTAACTGATGGTGTTATGATGCAACAGGAAGTAAAATGCACACCTAACAATCAATGCAAATGCATTGTGTCCATGAAAACAGGGTATGCTACTACATGAAATGCACAATTCTTCTTCAAATGATGAATGCAAATTTCCTATATGAAGTCCTAACTAGTACTCCAAAGCAAATCTATCTAGTGCAAAAGAGGTTAAAACAGACTCAAGCAACGCCAAAGGAGACTCAACAAATATTAGAATTCACCCAGCAACCAATTATCTTCCCTAAAAAGGCAAAATCAAGGGCATACGCGACTGTTCGCAGTAAACCCGCATGTATACGTGAAAATCGCAGAGGAAACCACGTGTATACGTGACTGTTCACAGTAAACCCGTGTGTATATGTAGAAATCGCAGAGGAAACCGCGTGTATACGCGACTGTAAATCAAAAACCCGCATACAGCAAGAAAGGTGCATAAAATTAAGGAAAACAGACAGGATGAGACAAACTTCACACCAATCAGACTCTACCAGGCATACATGCCCCTAGACCCGACACATAAACAAGAGAGAAAGAGCAATTCAAATTCATTGAATGCTAAGAAAACAACCCCCAAAGGACAACTACTAGGAACTCCCCAGCGGAGTCGCCAATTCTGTTACGGAGAGAAATTCCTATGGCTTGGGGTACCACAATAGATAGCATGACTCCAGAAATCAATCCTTTCCAATATGCAATAGAAATTAAATGTCTAACACTAAAGGATCAGACCTCGTACGTTATTCCGGACTGTTGAAGTAGATCCCCGTTGAGATTTCCAATCTTCAGCTTGAATTGATCTGTTACTTCCTCAACAACAAGTAAACAATACAAGCATTCTATATATCATGGTGTTAGATCTATTCTAGCATATATAATCAATAATGTATAAGCATTTGATATAATCCCATGGATAAAACATTCATTAAAACACACATTATTGGACAGGAAAAGATATTTCTATTAATATAAATCAGAGATTACAAGATACAACCTCTGACGGCACGTCTGTGAACCGGAGAAATTGAATCCCCCACTTAGGCCTCCACCACTTCAATCCTCCATCTCTCGATAGCAAGCTCACAAACAAAATGAAAGCTTGGGAAGAACAAAAAAGTGCTCCAAGGAACAAAGGGATGCAGACTCAAGCATAAGTTCCGGCAACAATGGACTATAGTTTCGTTGCTCTCAATTCTCTCTTATGCCTTCAATGTACCAAGGGGTTCCTTATATAGCTTTTCAAAGGGGTAATGAAAGGTCAAATCCGAGCGATCTCAAGGCATAGGGAAGGCCAGGAGTCAAATGAGTTGGATCCAAGTCAAGGAAAACTCCAAAAGGATTTGGATTATGCACACATCTCGATGTACACAGTTTTAGTGGTCAAACTCGCGTATGTACGCGCTTATAGGTTTAAAATTCGCATATATCATTTTTCATGTGCTTTTAGGGATGATCAAGGAAACATCAAAGGACAAAAAGTGGTCCATAGGGTCTAAGGAGTCTGCAGCGGGACAGGGGAAGGCCATACAAAGTGTGATTCACCTAGAGTGGTGAAATCCACTATAACAAACGTCATTGAGTTTATCCATTGAGGACAATTCTTTTCAGAGTGGGGTTGTTGGTGGAAAGTGCAAAAATTGTCCATTCCTACCTCTGTTAAATTCATAGATGCCGAATTGTGCGGAGGGGTTTGGGATTGATTGTTATCTTCCCATTTCTTGTAATAGGGCTAGTAGAACTTGTGGGCTTCCTTTTCCTTTTCCAAGTCTATGATTCTATTAGAAAGCTTCTGCATCATTTTTTCCATTCCTTCAAAATCTAGTGATTTCTCCTCCTTAGGCTTAGTAAACAACAAAGCTTTCCTCCCCACATTTTTCTCTCCTGATCGTTCGGGATAATCTTCGATACTTTCCCTTTCAGCCTCTACTTTCTCCGCCTCCTCATAGGTCTCTACTAAAGTAGGCTTGGCATTCATTTTGGAAAACATGGCCAACTCGGGTCCTAGAGCCGAGGTATAGTATTCAATCAGGACTTTATCCGAAGGTTTCTCAGCTTCAGAAAAATTCTTAAGATATGCTACAAATCTTTGGGTGAAACTATGCACCTTCTCCTTTCTTTCTTTCTTTAAGGCACATAGTCCTTTCATGAGAGCTGCATGAGTTTTTTGGGTCGCATACTTACTTCTAAAAATCCTCTCAAAGGTATCCCAATCAGGGATATAATTTGCAGGCAAGCCAAAGTACCACTATGTTGCAGCTCCTTTAAGGGTGTATGGGAAAAGTCTACAAACTACATCCTCATACTCCCCAGCCCTTAACCCTTCTATTGCCAAATAGAAACTTTGCAAGTGGTCATCTACTAGTATCTTCTCATTTGGGTAAAATTTGGGTAGCATATTTTCAAAAGATTGAGGTAAATCACGCAAAGGAGGTGTTAGGTTTAAAGGTGATCTGGCTTTCCAGGCAGGTGGAGGATTCGGTGGGTTGGGTGGTTGATTTGCGTTTATGCCTGCCATGAGTCTGGGTGGAGAGTGAGGGGGTGAGCGAATAGGAGTGTGAACAGGAGAACTGTGAGGAGTATCCAGGCCTACTTGATTCAAAGGCAGTACAAATTCCTGTAAGGCTGTTTCTACAAGTTCTTCCCAATCCCCAACAAGCACTGAGTCTTCCAATATAGGACGATATTTCATTTTATATTCTCTTCTGGGAAATTCAGGGATAATCGGAAATCCTCCAATATTCTTTATGTATGCCCTAGTGTGTCTTCTCAGATCATTAAAAACTTCGTTGTCGACAGAATACAAATGTTCTCTACCCCCCTCTTCAGGAATTGGATTATGGAACACACTGCTTTCTGAACTATTATTGGTGGAATAGTCTTGGGAAAACGGGTTTCCTCGACCAACCATACACTGGCGGCCCTCCTTCTAGCGCCAGAAAACTGTTGAGGCCTGGAAAATCGTAGGCAACAACAGCAAGGGATTCTCCCCATTCAACGCGCCCAATTAGCCCGTGACTGTTTGGTGTAGGGAATCCGTCCGGTTTGCGGTCCGGCTACCGTAGGTCAAGTGACAAAAATAAAAGGTTTTACCGGTTGCAGCTTGATCCACCGTATATATTTTTGTATTTTTGACTTAAATTATGATATGCAAGTGCCTATTTAACATGCAGACTTGATAAAGAATGCAAGGAGTATTCACAATGTGATGCGCATGTTCTTACCTCTCATCTTAAAACTCTCAAGCATCTAAATCACACACACAGTAAGAAAGTAAATCTAACTATCTACCTATCCCTAGGGAGCCAAATTGTAACTTATTAATGAGTAATGTATATTGTGCATGCATTATAAAGAGAAATTACAGATAGCTGATATTTCTTCCCAAAAACACATGAACAATTAAAGATATTTAAACAACCAGATAGCCAATTGCTTATGAACAACATTCATTACTCATGGTGGTAATTTCATAAAAGAAACCAGAAATCATTCAAACAAGAACATAGGTCCTAAGAGTCAGAACGATCTCACAAATAGTGGAACATAGTCGAAAATGAAATAGTTCCCCTTCAACATTGTTCATTTATCGCATTGAAACATTCCACATAGCACCTTCTCCAACAGGCAAAATTTGTAATTTCTTATTGTAAAACGAAGTAGTTCCTCTTACAAACAATAGTCCACAACACTACTACATTTCGACCAAAAATCCGACGGCAGTATTGTCGGATTTTCGACACTTCCCTGTCGCATGTACGACACTATTGATTTTTTTAAGCGTCGGAAACTTGTCATCGGTTATCCGACATCTGTCAAAACCATCGGTTAAGCGACACCTAAGTTTACCATCGGTTAAATGTAAAGCGTTGGTTAAGCGACAGCCTTTCTTCGACCGTCGTGAAATTTTTTTAAGAAAATAACCTTCATGCCGTCGGTTAAGCGACAGAAGGTCCGTCGGATAAGCGACGGTTAGTCAATTTAAAAAAAAAAAAATACTGCATAAGAGCTTGAGAAACCATCGGTTAAGCGACGGATATAAACATTAAGCATCGCTTAAGCGACATGGAGAGCCGTCGCTTAAGCGATGGATATAGAGAGTAACCGTCGGATAAGCGACATCAAGAACTATCGCTTAAGCGATGGTAGGGAATTTTTTTTATTTTTAAAATACCTCAAAATTGGGTATACTCCCACAGGAGGTGCTTCTGTATCCGGCGACTTTGCTCAGTTCCCCATTTAAGAGCTTGTTCCTGGCACTCTCCCATGCCGGGAGAGGCTCACCATGCAAAGAGCTTCCGATCACCTTCAGAGCAAGTGGAAGGCCTTTACATTCCGCTTGCACTTGTGATTCATACATCAATAATAATAACTGGAAACTCCATCAAACACGTACTTTTTGTAGAAATTCAGGCCTGCAGTAGATTAATTTCACCCACAACAATTAACAATTGATCATGCAAAATTATCAACAATGGAGACTGAATATGGAGCTGTAACACAAAATTATATTAACTGAGTGTACAATAGCCAACCCTGTAATAACATAGGCTGATGAATATATAGAATACATGGGCAAATCGAATGCATAAGGAAGCATCCAAATCTAGCATAAAGCAGGCTTACCCAAAATAGGCAAATCCCCCATAGGTGTAAAAAGCTGATCCCAAATATATCAAGGACCCCACGAATTAGCAAGGGCACATGGGCAAGCTAAAGAGTGGTCAAATGGAAGCTCATACATGCTTTTGCATGGAGGAAAGAGTGGAGGAGGAAGAGGCAACAAAGCTGATTCACCTCACCTAGTCTTGCTTTCCTATGTGCCTTAAAACACTGAAAAAGCAGGAAATAAAGCAGAAAAAGTAGAAGGGCGCCTAGGAGGCCAGGAATAAAGCAAATTTGATTCCTAAGGCTTTCCCAAGCCCT
>LPNX010025780.1:16695-45309 GCA_001517045.1 Pseudotsuga menziesii | reverse complement strand
ACCACAATATAAATAACGGACCCTCATATGTAATTCATCATCTTATCTATTATCAATATTTATTACTACTTACCAACATGTGGGATTCAAATTACCTGTGGGCATTTTAGAGAATTTACGAACGTTAAAGAAGCTTTTATTGCTTCACGGTTACCGAGAATTACAGCTTGAATCATTCCAAAGATCAAGAAAGGGAGAAAGTTCTTGCCATCTGAAGTAGAGGAAAAAAAAGAAGTTAATGCATAGGTCATGAATGGAGAAGCAGTAGATAAATGTAAGTTTTATTTATCCAATTAACCAATGATTAAGATCAGCATAGATCTATCTCAAATCTAGATTTATTAAGCATCTAAGGGGATTCAATTTTTTGAGGTGTAAATTTTTATTGATGTGAAAATTTAAGCTAAAAAGAATTACGCATCAAGAAATTACATCCCATCCGGGTTTTATTTTTTTTATCTTAAAAGCCAACATGATTTTTTTTAATTACTTTCTATTTTTCAAAAGTTATGAGCTGACATGAATTTCTTAATCACTTCTTTGTTTTGAAAACTTTCGTTACATAACGTAAGTTACGTAACATGACAACACCACCCCCATACTAGGTTGTAAAGCACCTCGCTACTCTCATTGCAACAAGTGTGAGGGGTAGTTACTCGTAAAAATAATGAATTTTGTTGATTTGAGCACCCAATTGCCAACTTGGGGACAACCAAGAATTTTGGAGAATTGGATATTTACTAGCATAGGTCCATCTTAAACTTGGATCTATTAATCATCATGAGGGATCCAATTTTTTGACGTGTAAATTTTTCTCGATGTGTAAAAAATTTAAGATAGAAAAATTTACACCTCAAAAAATTGGAACCCTTTCGCTCTATGTTGGTTTTAATTTTTTTTATTTTATGAGTTGACTTGAATTTTTTTAATTACTTTTTATTTTGATAAGTTATGAGCCGCCATGAATTTTTTCATTAATTTTTGTGTTTGGGAACGTTACATTAGGTTATGTAGTGTAACGTGACATCTCCTCCCCCATAATGGGTTGTAGAGCACCTCGTTGCTCTCGATGCAGTGAGGCTAGAGGTTATCGATGTGTATGTGAGTTGTGATGACATCACTAAATTACCAAGCTAAGTTGCTAGAAAACTTGGGTTCGGGGACAGGGACAAGGCTGGGGATGAGAATGGGGACACCACTTTTTGAAGCACGAAATTTGGGTACATTGGAGATATTGTAGAATATATATATTAAATTTTTATAATTATAAATTATAATACATTTGAAACTCAAATCATTTTCACTGTTCGACAAGTAACACAGTATAAATTCTAACATACTAGGTTAAAGTTACTAACCAAAGAGTAAAACATGTGCATTGCATCAAAGTTCATTGATATAAAGTGGAAATTAAATATGAGTCATAAGTTTGAATATGATAAACTAATTGGAATTTTTTTTTTTTGTCTTTGGGACCCGTAGGTCTATGGAGCAATCTTTGAGCATCCCTAACAATGTTATCAAAACCGGACTAGTAATCGAACCGGCCAAGCCCAAAAATTTGAACCGAATCAGAATTTAAAAAAAAACATATATATATTCATGTACATCCATATGAATCCAAACCATTATACACAAATATGCAAAGTTTCTCATCTATATAGCAAGGGTGCATATAAAAATAGCATCGAGTGCAATCCATATTAGACCCAAGATACATACACAAAGAGGCTCTAAATGGCCTCTAGAGCCCAAAAAGTTTCATGCTACAACAAATAATTACATATCATCTAAATCATTGTTGACATTAGGATCTTATTCATCAATAGCACCCTATGCCTCGCGTCTCTAGGCTCTAGCCCTTGTCTCTACCTTAAATCATAAAATTGATCCTTCAAAAACATTAGTCAATATCCTACAACTTTGATGCAACTTCCTAATCTAAGCATTAAAATAAGGTAGATAATCTCATAAAGCTCCTCATGCATAATAAGTAACTTTGCTTGAGTAAAGGGTACATTTTTATTAAGGTCATGACAAATGAGTACAACAATTACCACTACCAACATCAAGGTACATAGAGAGGTTGATGTGCTTGATTATATGTTAATCTCATACCTTCATACATGATAGATTCCAGTGGAAACGTCACAATCCTAAAATCTTGAAAACTGTCAAAGTCATTTGAATTTTGAATAGGATCTAAATTTCTACCTTTTGCATATGAAGTCCAATTAGGGTGGAACCACTCTCAAACATCTTGAAACAATTAATGGTGATGTTTAAAATTTAGTGTTATTCTTTTTTTTTCATTTTCTATCATTTTACTTTTACTCTCACTTTTATTTTAAGAATTTAATATTACCAAATAACAATAGTCCTTGGGCATCCCAAAAATCAGGGTACCCTGTCTCCTCTGTGATCAACATTCCCCAATTTCATGACAGACACCTTACGTTCACGGGTGGCGTACCAAATTTGGCAGGGTACATCCGGGGACATGAGGATCCGAACCTGGGATGTGGGAACGTGAACCCTACCCTCGGGTTTGGGTACCCATGCTACACAATTGCTAAGCATGTCATTATTGCGGTAAGAACTATTAAGAATTTGACTTTGTAACCATTGAATACAACACAAGAACCAAATACATGCCAAACTGCCAATAAACTTCAACTTATATAACAGGGTGCATGTTTGAGTACACATGCATAGAATAATAGTATTACAAATAAGATTATGACATTGTAGGATCATAGATGCTACGTATGCCAAGTATAAAGAAGGATTTTGAAGGGAAAAGTCTCGTTACAGTTATTGATCTGCAGACTAGTGCTATAGCCGCATGTTTTGTAATGCCATAAGATTGGAGAACAACACAAAACCTAATAATTATATAATTATAGCTGCTTCAGCTTAATGCAATTATGGAATTGATGGCAGTGGTCGATGTTGCTATAGTGTCTCTTCCAAGTCGAGATTGAAGTTGGTGGGATGACTGTTAATGGTGTTGATATCAAGTATCAACATCGAGGCGATGTTGAATTCAATTGGGATCTCCAAATTGATGTTGGAGAAGGCTTGAAAAAGCCTACTGTCATTGGCTACTAAAGGTTTATGGTATGAGAAGGATCATATTGACTTTTGGTCAACTATGATGGCAGTACTAGATTCAAGTACTTGAAAGATTCCGTTGTCAAATAAAATTACAAGGCACTAATGTTGGTATTACCAAAATTGCACATGCATTTTGAGAGATGCTTCAAAGGTATGCCGTAGGAGTTCTTATGCCAAAAGTAGGTTATAACTTACAATTCAAAAGCATAAATTGGAGCAACGGTAGATTAGTCCACCCGTGAAAAGGATTTTTTTTCCATGAAAAAAAATCATATATTTTCTATTTCAAAACAGAAATAAAAAATGTACAGTGTTATGTGCTTTTGAGCACTCCGAGGGACTGTTTATGAACCTCTTGAACTATTCAGAAAAAGATGAAAGAAAAAATAAGATCGTCCTCTTATCACAGTTTTCCATTGGATCTAGCTCTTGAGGTTTGTTCTCTTAGCTGCTGGTAAAAACCAAAATAACATCATGAAAGAAACATAGTTGCTGGACTCTTCATTCAAATACTGGAACTGTTGTCCTTGAAACTGGTAAAAATAATCATATTGACCTTTCCAAAGCTCCATGCACATGCCTATCATCCTCTTCTGATCTGAAAACACCAGCTTGGAGAGTAGGGGCTTGCAAAAACACCAGCTTGGAGAGAACATACAACTCTGTCCTATCATTTGAGTCTTTACCAAGTTCCAACAGCTGATTTGAAACTGATGCTGTGATTTTCCTTCAGATATATTAACACCTCTAGCCCTGCTCACCCCTTAAACCCTTGACATGCTCCATTGAATTATCCCCAAACATGTCTTTATCAATATCTAGGAAGTTCAGAATCCTTGTCGTCTTTTGCTTACCTGATTTCCATACCCCTCTGTCAGCATATCTTATTTGGAAACTCACATGCATGTGCATCACCTCTTTGTTCTGAAAAGTCATCTCATTTCTAGCCAGCCAAAGGGCCCATGAGACTATGCGTGCTAGTGCTCTTTTACCACTTGATCTTTTATCCATTTATCCATACAACTAACTAAGGAATTTTCTTACCAAGTTCTTTCTCCCTCTGTCAATTTTAAAGCTTTCTGTCCATTTTAAAGCTTCCTCCCACACCTCCTTTGTGAAGGGACAGAGAAATAGAAGGGGATCAAGTGTTTCATATCTGTTTTACAGAGGATACATCTCCCTGGCCCTTGCCAAGTTGTTCTCTTGCAATTATACCAAGTTGGGACTCTATTTGATAGTGCTAACTAGAGAAAGAATTTTTTTGAGGGCGCTTTTATTTTCCAAATAGGCTTCCAGCACCATCTTTGTTCTCCTTCTACCTCTTCCCCAAATCTAGCTTGGTAACCTAACTAAGCTGTGTATCTTCTTGAAGAACTGTTCTTTGAACAGATTATTTCATCATCCTCCTTGCTGAGATTTTCTCACTCTGCTATAGTATTTGCACAAATTGGTCCCATTCTACTCCATCCCCAGTAGGCTCAAACCATCTTCTCCATTTTCCCTTGATTCCAAACTGATGAAGATTCTGGATTTGCTACCTCTGCCAAATAGTGGATACGTTGTAGCTTTAAAGAATTCATTAAAGGTTCAGATAGCCTATGGTTTCGAACACTGCCCACCCAAGGGTCCTCTCCAATTCTCACTCTATCTCCTTTGTCCACTCTCCATGCCGACCAATTCCCTAGAGGGTAAGCTTTTATTAGAGCATCACTTTCTTCCATAACCTGAAGCATCACTTTCTTCCTGTTCTTGCATTAACAGCCTCCACAAACTCTTCGCTGCCAATGCTTGCCCCGAATAGTGAATGTTCTCAAGTCCACATCCCCCTGATTCTTTAGGTTTTGCTCACTTACTCCATTTAACTAAAGGAATATCTTCTTTCTCCCTTTTCCCATTCCGTAAGAAACTAGAGCATGTTTTCTTGTTTTTTTCCAGAATGCCAGTAGACTGCTATCGCTACCTGTGAAAAAGAACTATAGGCAATTGTCCCTGCAAAAAGTAATGGAGGTATTACTTGCTTCGAGAGAAGCACTTAATCATTTTGATCAAAAAGCCATTGCAATTTTTCAAACTTCCCTACAAGTTCAACTAATCTAACATTCAAATGGATGCATTTCTTGCATAATCGAGGCATTACTTGCTTCGAGAGAAGTACTTAATCATTTTGATCAAAAGCCATTGCAATTTTTCAAACTTCCTTACAAGTTCAACTAATCTAGCATTCAAATGGATGCATTTCTTGCAACAATGCAAATTAGTGACCATGTATTAAAAAGTGTACATCAAAGCAAATCATTTGTTTTCTTTCTAAACTTCCAATTTATCCTTCTATAAAGCTATAACTTTGTTAATGTTCAATCCATTTGCCTTTTAGGGATATCATGATTTGCACAATGGTAACTCTGGGAGTGAGATCCATAGTAGAAGGCTTTCTAAACCGAAAATGGGCATAGGATTACAGAAAATATTGGGCGAGTATACAAAATATTGCAAGAAGCTCATTGCAACATAGAACATAAGTCCATGGGCGAGTATAGAAAATATTGCAAGAAGCTCAAGTCGAATAGAAAGCATGAACTCATCAACTTAGGGTTGAACACACATCAAAATTTGGACACTTAGTATGGCTACTACATCTATTCAAAGAGAGGCTTAAGCAGTCTCATAAAAATTTAAGTCTCTTAGGTATGATGATTTCAAAACCATGGAGCAAGTTGGTGAAGATGATTTGAGGCTAGATTTGTTGCTATATATAAGCATTTACTCGATGATGAATGCAAAATTGCTGAAGTTGTTTGAATCACTGGTCGATTCCCATAATTGAAAAAATATTTTAGATGGACAAGACGTGTGACAACAAGATCAAGAATGCCAAAGAGAACTAGATCAACAAGGCGAGATTGAATTGTTTTGAGTTTGCAAGTTAAGAGAGTAGAGTAGCAACAGATGGAGATAGCATTTTGAAATCTAAGTTTTGATAGGGACCATCCATTTAAATATAAAGGCCCAATCCATAAATGATTAAAAAAAGGGTTTTCATCAATTTGAAATTACAAAGGCTTTTTTTCCAATTAATTATCCTAGGGCAAACTCTTGGGCACTTCACCTCATTTAGAGGATGGTACCGAGGATAAACCCTAGATTTTTCAACGCACAAAGTCAAGTCAATAACAAGGCTCAAAGTTGTTACAACAATATACTCATTAACATATTATTTACAAGAATAAAAGCTAAATGAAATGGATAATATACCATCCCACAACCACTCGACTGGTCCTAATTAACTTGAAATTAGGAGGCTACATAGAAATTTTATAAAATAATTAGTGTAGTATTTTTTCTCATAATGATCGAGTAATCTTCATCTTTAGTGATGATTTGGAAATCAGGTTTCCACGTAAGCTTAATCTTTTTAAAGTATATTGATGTTCATTTTTTTGCCTAATAAGTATAACCAATGTAATTAGTGAGCATTGGGAGATGATTGGGTACTTTTCATCTATAGTGACGATCGGGAAATCATCGAGGTTTCCACATAAGCTTAAGCTTTTTGAAGTGTATTGTATTTTCATTCTTTGCCTTCCACATAAGCTTAAGCTTTTTGAAGTGTATTGATTTTCATTCTTTGCCTAATAAGTATAACCAACGTAATGGAAGGCATTTACTTGTATATTTAGATTTTGTTTCGGTTTAGAATAACTAACTATTATTATGGAGTAAGTTCCATAATAGCTTACTAGCAAGATTAAGAAAAACTATATCTTTTAAGCTTTCCAAGGAAAAACAAAATGCAATTGTTGAATTTTAAATTATTTTCCATTGGGGTTATGGTATTATAGTGAACATAATGGTGTGTCAAGCCACCCTCCAACGCTATTTTCAGGGTTGTTCCCTGTTTGAAACTAGGCTTTCAACGCTTTTTTGGGACAGCAGCAAATCTCTGGGGCATTTTTCACCAGCGCCCTTGTGGTGTTAAGGGGATTCTTTGCATATTTGTGCCCTTTTTAGGGCAGCGATCTCTTCTTTTCCCCCTTTTTTCCAGCCTATATTCTGCAATTTTCAGGTAGTAGAGGTCTGGAACTAGGTTTTTTCAGCCCTGTTTGAGGACAGCAGCAGTTTTTAGGGTTTTTTAACCCTCTTCACCAGCAGCAGTTTTAAGGGTTTTTTTAACCCTCTTTTGGTTATTTTTTGGCTTTTCCAGCGAAGTTGAGGGGTTGTTTTGGTATGGTGCTCTTCTAAGGCAACGCACCCTATCTTTTTCTTCGTTTCAACCAAAATTCACTGTTGTTTTTGGAACAACGCTGATATTATGTGGTTTTCTCGATTTTTTAGGCTTTTTTTTAAAGATCTTTGATAGTGACATTCTTATTGTAGAGCCCGGAGTTGAGAATTTCTTCTTTAGGGCTTCTAGTTGGGTCCACTTCTCATATTTGATTCGGAGTATGGCTGGGTAGCATTATATGTAACAAGCGCCGAGAGGCGCTCTACAGCCCAACGTTAGTAACGTTTGTAACATGTCGGCAAAAAATAATAGTGATAGTGAATATTATGAGAGAGATTTTGTAACACAAAATAAAAAATAATATCGCTTTCCTAAGGTTATTTTTGTTAATAAAAAATAAATTTTCTAATAAGCCAAAATAAATGTCTCCCACAAAAACAATTTAATATGGGGGAGATGTTGTAATCGTCCTACCTAACAACACCCTGACAAAACAATAAAAAGTAAAAATTTAATTATCAGTAAAAAAATATGTGAGTCAAGAAAAAAACACAAAATTGAATTATCCCAAAAAATGTTGGTCTTGCACATGGTTTTAACCATGTGCAAGGAATTCTAAACAACCTATGGTTTTATTGTACATGGTTTAGGAGGCTTTGCACATGGTTTTTAGACCATGTACAAGGCCTCCTAAACAACCCATGGTTTTATTGTACATGGTTTAGGAAGGCCTTGCAAATGGTTTTAAGTTTATGAGGCCTTGTACATGGTCTATAAGTTTAGGAGGCTTTGCACATGGTTTTTACAAAGCCTCCTAAACTTAAAACCATTTGCAAGGCCTTTCTAAACCATGTACAATAAAACCATGGGTTGTTTAGGAGGCCTTGTACATGGTCTAAAAACCATGTGCAAAGCCTCCTAAACCATGTACAATAAAACCATGGGTTGTTTAGAATTACCATGTACAAGGCCTCCTAAACAACCCATGGTTTTAATGTACATGGTTTAGGAAGGCCTTGCAAATGGTTTTAAGACCATGTGCAAGGCTTCCTAAACAACCCATGGTTATAAACCATGTGTGGGGAAATGATTCAATGTTCGTTCCTAACAAAATAAAAAATATTATATGTCGGCCATAAATAATATTAAATATTAATAATAAAAATATTATATGTAGATCTAAAATAAAAAAATGTGTTTTTTGGTTCGGTTATTGATAGAGCCTAGGATTTGGATCTACGTTCGTTAATAATAAAATGAAATAAATAAAATTAATTAAGTTAACTAAGAGACATATCTCTTAGTGAATAGTCATTATGTAAGTCCTATATATACATCCTACTTTACCATTGTAAAATCATCTTTCATTTTCAATATTTATTTTATCTTTTCAATATGGAGTTATTTTCTATTGGTTGATTATTCACTTGAGTAATCCTTTTTACCATTGTAAAATCATCCTTCATTTTCAATATTTATTTTATCTTTTCAATATGGAGCTATTTTCTATTGGTTGATTATTCACTTGAGTAATCCTTAGAATATCCAGATACGGATATTACATTGATATTATAGCGATGGTGCCCCCACAATTTACAATTTGTGTAATTTGGTTTTTAATCTTTATCATAGGGTTTTGCTGAAATTGTGGTCTTTAACCAAAAAGAAAAAAGAGAAGAGGTAAGACAATAATAATAATAAAAGATCTCATAAATAAGGGAAAAAGGAAATAACCAAAAAAACAAGATATGGATTATAAAATCAACCCTTGGTTATGTAAAACCACACAAATTTTTATTAAGTCATATTTCTCACATTCACCCCAAAACTAAACTATATATGTATAATACTATTATTATTTTAAAAATAAAAATAATTATTATTAATATTTTTAATAGTTAATTGATTTATTATTAATTAACTATTAAACTCTTACATTAACCATGAAGTCTTTTAAAGAAGAATTGGATGAAATCTTCGATCGATTTAGGAGGTAAATGGAAAAATTACTTAAACTTAAGGAACAATTGAATGAAAAGGCTTTTGACAAGACCTTTGATGAAATAAGCCAACAAAAGAGACCAAAGGCCTCCCAGGGCGAAGGCTTGGAAATTAAATCCAAATCTAATTTTCAAAGCTTGCAAGAAAAACTTGGTAAAGAACATGAAAGTGATGGAATTGATGTCTTGGACAATAAATAGAATGACACAGCTAGTTCTATATCACCATCCAGTTTTCATGTCAATAAAAATGAAAATGTGCCCACAAGTGTAAGGGAAAAAATGCTTACATATTGATCTCAACCACTTTTGCCAGATAAATCTATTTATTTGATTTATAGAGTTGAAAGTCGTGGAAGTAGTCAATACCTACGTAAACAGGATAAAAGAATTGACGATGGTTCTACAAACATGCAAGTGTAGATAGTCATGCTGACGTGGTGCTCTTGCCAACTATTGCTTACATTTCAAATAATGTTGAATATAGTGGGCCCATTGCTGTCGAACCAGATGACACAATACTTATTGCATCCACATGTTTAGGAATTCCTATTAAACAAGATACAATAGATGAACAACATTCATGTTACTCCAAAATTGGAGCTTTGGACACATTCATGAGGAAATCATGGACACTGCAATTTAATGAAGAAGCCAGGGACGCTACAATTCAAAGAAGACTAGTAAAAGACCTAGAGATTTCCAATCAAGTTGATGTCGGTTTAAATGTGTTTCAATCCTATAACAACCACCAAACATATTTAGAATGGTTAACATTTAAGTTCACACTCCACAAAGTTGTAAGATGGAAGCCATCTACAATAATATGCCTTGAGGAAACTAAGAAGGCTCACATTGATGTCTTTAGACTCCACGCACTTAAGGATGACCATCACTTTGATTTCCAAGGTCAAGGAACATCACTTAAAAATATTTCCATTAATATGACATCCGACATAAGATCCACAACTAGTGCAAAAAGTGGAAGTGAAGATCCACAATTCTTCATAAATGGAATCCAAAAGACGACATGGAAGACCAATAAGTACAAGTTATATTGTTTCAAAAAATCACCACTTAAGCAGAAAGGATTACAACACAAGTTCTAAAATCATGTCTATAAAACAAAATCGATCCAAGATTGCGGTGTTTGAGTCGACACTTCAAACAAAATCCATAATAAGAGAGCATCAACACTCTCAGCTTTGAGAACAAAGTTGCCCTTAAGGGAAGGGAAATGTTACATAAACAATAATAATAATGATGATAAATACATAATACATAAACAATATATAAATTAACAATCAACTAATAATTACTATTACTATAAAGAGGACATGACTCCTCCCAGTAGGTGCCTAAGCCATATTTAAAGGTAGAGTTTCAATTGTAAAATATCATCAATCATTTTATTCAATATGTATTATTTATTAATAAGATGGATCTCTTCTTTATCCGGATACTGATTCTTCCATAACACATGAACTTGGTGTTGCATTATAACATTGATTTGAGAGACTATTGACTAACGGAAATTTCCTCGAGGCCTACAAAACTAGGGTTTTGGATCATCTTTATTGTATGGTTTGAATTTCAAACCCTCTTTTGGCCCCTTTAGTGGGGCTCTCTTGAGGTCTTGATGAAGACATCCTTTGCTGGAATGAATGGATTATTTCTTTGACACACATGGCGATGCACTTTGCAAATCATGCTCTACTGGATTCAAAAGATGATATCGTTGGTTTTAAATCCACGTTATTTGGAGATATCCTTTGTATTTCAAGGGTTGGTACCTTTCTATTGGATGCAGTGTTTGGTGATGTGAGGCCTACACAACTTCTGGCTATGACTCATAGTGCCTCTCACAAGCCCATAACACTTGTTTGCGAAGTGAGGTCCCTCTCAATTTTTTAATGCATTTTCCACTCATAGGTCCGCAAGATCCATCCCTCTCTATTTTATTAATGAGTCTACAAATGATTCTCAACTTCCTTTAGTGGCTCTCTCTTTCAAACTTCATCTAGAAGCATCCTTTACCCACTTATGGAACTGTGTTGGTAATGGTAGTATGGTGTATTGTTGCCGAAAGCACACCTCAGGGTAATGTGGCAGAAATATTCAAGCCACTAGGTGAATTCTTGGGGCAAGACTCGAGTCAAGTGTTGTCACATGAAACTTGACTCATCCGTTTAGGCAAACTCCTAACGACGCCAAGGGTGGTAGTCCCTAAAAGTTGCTAAGGTTGTTTAAGCTTTTTTAGCTATGAATGTGAGAGTTATTTAGGAGTTTTAATAATGACTACTAAAACAAAAACTCTAATTTGCAAGAGAAATTAAATCAATAGCATGTAACACACATTAATCCATCCACATAAGATTCAATTTAAGCAAAATGATTGTATGATGTACTAGTGCTAAATGGAGTCTATAAAAGAGTGTTGTTGTAATGAACGCTTTGCAAATGTTCTTGGTTGGTTTTAATTACTAACAAATGAGTTGATTAAAAGGGAGGGGAATTCTCAATACACCTAGAAGGTACATGGAATATGTCCAGAATCACTAAGTGTGGTTCTACATGAGAAAATGTGGGCTAGATCAGATTTGTGAGGGTGTGTCTGACACTACACCAAATGAAGGTGTATCTTGACGGGGCCCCACGAGCACTATTTAGTTGTTCCTGCTTTCTTTGTAAACTTTTCACACACGAAGTAAAACAAAGACGTTGTATTTTTGTTTGTTGAGAGAATTGATTTTAATTAGGTGATTTTTTAGTTAAAAGTGGAAATTATTGAATGCAACACTTCCGATTTTGGTTATTCCAAGGCTAAGGCAAACCTGCGATGGACAAGAGCATACATAGAAGGGGCGAAATGTTTGTTCCAAATTTGATTGTGAAAAATGTGAGACTAATTACTACACTATGAATATCTTTTCCCGTACTCAAGCAAGCTCTTTCATGTACTTCGGTAGAGCATAGTGGATTAGAATTAGTTTTCAAATGATAAAAAGAAAAGAAAGTAAAGCAAGTAAACTTGATTGATCTAACTTGAAAACTACTCTAAGAAATTAACTTTAAAAAGGAAAACAAAGCAAAAGCAAATCACACAAGGGGCAATATACAAGCTTCCCCAAATGGGGAAGAGGGGTGTGGGAGCTTTAAAGCCCTCTTGCTTTTTATAATTATTATTAAAATGCTTTGAAGAAGTCTTCTTTATCCTTATAAGATTGGTTAAAAGAGGTTACAATTGTTTAGAAAGAAGAAGAAGAAAATAGAAGAGGGTTCCAAGTAGCCTTGATTTGCTCTAATTAGTCCAAAATGTGCATGGAATCCTCTCTACCTATTGTCGAAACACAAAAAAACCCAGCAAACTAATTAATCGAAATAGGTGCCCAAAATCACTTTGAAAGATCACTTTGAAAGTGATTTGGACAAGTTAGAAAAATTAGCCAAAAATATCTATGTTAAAACTAGATCTAAAAAACAAATAACTAAGAAGAATGGGCTTGTGAGACCACTTTCTTAGGATCTTAGACAACCTTTAAAGGGCTGCCAATGAAAAGCACTTGATTGCTTGATTTACTCTTTAAAACCAAAAGAAACTACTTACTTAGAACGCTTTAAAATTTAACTAAAGGAAGGACTTGCAAAAATAGAAGTTTCTATGCTAGCTCTTCTTTGAAATGATAAAACTTTACGAAACTTTGAGATCTAAGCTAAACTAAACTTATAAATCAGATTTAAGAATGATTTGAACTTTTAAAAGAATAGATCTAGAACATAAGATTTAGAAGGTAACCAAAGAAGATAGTTTGTTTTTTAAAGAAGGAAGGAAAGTGGAGAGAAACGCCCCCTTTGGAAATGGACAATGGAGTCGTAATGGTGGCTTCTAGAAGAACTATGTCTTTTCACAAAAGAATTGGAGAATGAGAGAACCAAGCAAGATCTCTCATCAATCCAATGAAGCACCTGTAGACACTTTCACACTTGCCAAGAAACTCATCAAATCGTTTAGTAAAAATCTATATTGAAGACAAGGAGAGCATACATATAAACAAATAAGCATGCAAAATCCTAAATCTTTAACATAAATATTTTTAAATGAATAATGGAAGCAACCTTACTCACTCCTATTATAGATAATACTTCATTATACTTCATTAAGCTAAAGATTGACAAGAGAAAGCAAATGCAAAAGAACTTCTATAGTTACCTCAGTAAACACACAAAACAATGCTCATCCAACTTGAGCCAAAGACACCATACGAGACCTCCAAAGCCTTATTTCATTAACAATATTCAATAAAAGAGATTATAAATGAGAGAAGAGGTTTCACATTTCATTTTCAACAATGAGAATGAACCTCACTTTTATAGCTAAAACCAAGAGGGGGGCGAGCATCCTTCACTGGGAGTGATGGGGGAGTTAATAAGAGAATCATGGGATAGTGCTAGAGTTCAACTCAAGAGGATGGCGCCACCTCACAAGAGGTTGGTTCCCCCTCCTTTGGGATTATATCCCATCCGCTTGGGAGATGCCACTTAAGAAATGCACCCCCTCATGAAGAGAATGCGCCCCTCTCAAATTGGAGAGACTCGCCACCTCTTGGATTTGATTAGAATCAGCTTGATTTGATCTCCAATTAGCCCCAAGATGATATTCAATTAACTTGGATTCACTTCAGACATGTCTACGACATGTTTTCATTTATTTAGGAATTTGTCTTCTTGGCCATTTATTTGGTCTTTTTTGCTTTTTCAAGAGAATTATTATTTAAGTTTTAAATAATCACTCAAATACTTTGGAAAGTGGGTTTTTGGGGCATAGTGGATGCTCCGAGTTAGAAAATGAACATCCACATGGAAAAATCTCCTCCCTGGCCGCACTTTTATTACATTTTGAGTTTTTTTAATTAAGCTATTAAAAAATTGCATTTTTTTATGGGAAATTTTTTTATTATTGAATAATTAATAAAAAAAGTCGAGGGGAACTTAGCACATGTTCATATGACTCTAAAATAATGGCTAGCATGGTAATATACATTGACACATGAACTTTAATAACCTCCTAAGGAATAACCACCAAGACAACCATTCCATCTTTGGAGGAGCAGGTGAAAAAATAAAAAATTATACATCGCTTCGCAACACGTAATTAACAAGGGAAAAAACTCCTTGTTATGACTAGATTGATGTCTAAGTCCTAGGAAAGCCAAGTCATCTACAAAGAGTCATCATGCTAATACATTTTATTACAACTCTCCTAATGGGGTATGAACATGCAGAAAAGAAAAAAAAGGGGGCCTAGAAGGCCAGAAGGACTTCTGAACTCTGATTATGAACAATTGTACTTATTCAATCTTTGTCGGCTCACTTGAAATTCAACTAAATACAACTTAGTAGAAAACATGATGTTTTGGGAAGGTTCTATCTTTAAGGGCCCATGTTTAGCTTTACAAGGAGGAGGTGCTATCTAATACTTCCTTGTCTTAGCTTCCTATCCATCTTCAAGGAGAATGTGCATAGGCCGATCCTATGTTGAGATGGGTAATTACTAATTATTAACCTCTTGAATTCTTTATTTTGGCTACAGTTGACCATCTTTTTGAGTTGGTTGTCAACACACCAACTCTCACTTGTATTTTAATCGCCTTTATTCTATATTTTGGCCACGACCATTCTTTGTGAGGAGTTTGGTATTGATAAACCCACTCTCATCTACTACTTGATCTCCATTTTGTGCCATGCTCTCTCAAGTGCATCTATGTTGGGTATATATACTCGCACACCCCTGTTGTATTTAACCTCTATCAGTTGTGTTCAAGCTCTTAGAGTATTCAAGCTTCCTTCTTAGATGTGCTCTCTCAAGAGTATTTGTGTTGGGTTTTCATACATCCACACCCATCTTATATGTGAGCTTTCTTAATTGTATTTGGGCTCTCTCAAAGGTATGCAGTTGGGTCTTCCTACTCTATTTTCAATATGTCATATAAGATGTATTGAGCAAAATAAAATTGGAAGCTATACGTCGACGTCTACTTGTATGAAAAAACCCAGGACCGCCAAATTGATGTCCATTTGTATCCGCCACCCATTACAAATGCCAGTACCTATAAACATAGCACTTCGCAAGTTAGCCTTGCGACCATAGTGGGCTAAGGCAAATTCATCAAATGGGCCATAGCTCTTGGCAAGCTGGTATGATGGAAGTGACGGTGCTTGGCAAGGTTTTGAAACTGGAGTTGTTGTTGCAATTAAGGAGGATACCATAATGTTAATGGAATTAATGGTTGGGAGATTCGGACCTTATTAGTTGGTGGCTAGTGTAGGTTGTGACTCACATTTGAACTTTGAGCTCTGTCGCTCTCCCTAAGTAAGCTCCCTCCTCTATTTGAAGCTCTATGGCTCTCCCCTTAGCTTCACTGAGTCTCATATGTTTCTTTCCTGATGAGATGCCTTTGCCTAGGATCGAACCCCACACCCACAAAATCATATCTCAATGGCAGGTACCCACTACCCACCATTCCATTTAATTCGTGTTTCTCTTTCTTGTGGCAAATGGCTATGTTTTAACAGTAAGGTGTTTGCTGCAGTCGTCCTGGAGATAACTAGTTTGAAGTTGTGGGCACTGGAGGGTGAAGTTGGAGAAGCGCAGAGACCTAGAGTTGGAGTCCGCCATTTTGGTTCTCACCAAGCGTAAGAAGGTATGCATTCTAAGCTCACTTCCCTGAGTTCCCTCCCCTCGCATGCATATTCTAGGACCCCTCACAAATCCAATGGCTGAAAGCATTTGCAGTTTGAGATATTCTCATTATCACGATTCTCTAGTTTCAACTTTGGCTATCATTGTTCGAGATTACATATTTAAAATCATTTCATTTTTGGCGAGTTGGGTTGAAATCGTCTAGGTTTTAGATGTTTAAGAATATGAGGTGAACCAATTTTTGTTTTCAAATTGGATAAAAATGATTATAAAGTTGTAACTGTAAGCAAACTGGAACATTAAAAAATAATGGATTCAAAAGTTTGAAGGTTTAATTCCTAAACATGTAACCATTGCAACTTTTTTGTTTTTCAGTTGAATACATATCCAAGGAAATCTATAGAGCAAGTTTATGAAGGATTCAAATAATCTCATTCGCCATTGTATTGTGACTAAGAATTAGAAGGCAGACAAAGCAGAGCTCTAAAGCTTGCTTACACAAAGGAATGGTCAAACCAATTCAATTAATCAATGAGAACTGATTACAATATAAAGGTGCAAATAGTCACAACAACCCAAACCATAGATCCATGAAAGGTGTATCTAAAACCTCTACATGTTGATTATAGAAAGTACACATCAACCCAATACCTAGATCCCTACCTAGCATTTCTACATTATTCCAACATACCCCCTTGATGTAGAAATGGATTTTCTACAACACCTAATTTCTGCCTAAGGATCTCAAAGTGAATCTTGCCAACAAGTTTGGTANTAAATAAGTTCAATTTCCTTAGACTCAATCTTTTCTCTGATAAAATGATGTTGCAGTTCAATGTGTTTTGTCCTTGCATGATAAACTGGATTGTGTGCAAGTTTGAATGCACTTTGATTGTCACAATATACTTTTGTGGGTTTTGTTTGCTTTTCTCCAATATCTTCAAGAATCCTCCTCAACCAGACAGCTTCACATGTTGCACTAGACATGGCCTTGTATTTTGCTTCTATGGATGATAGAGAAACAATTGGTTGTTTCTTGCTACTCCATGATAAGACTCCGGATCCAATGTTGAATGCATATCCTATAGTAGATCTTCTGTCATCTGGATTTCCTGCCCAATCAGAATCAGAAAACACTGCCAATTGAACATCAAACTCATCAGTGTATAAAATACCAAAGTTCATTGTCCCTTTCAGATATCTAAGGACTTTCTTTGCAGCTTTCCAATGGTTGTCATTTGGTTTAGCCATAAACTGGCTCAAAATGTTGACTGCATAAGATATATTTGGCCTTGTGGTAGTGAGATAATTCAGGCTTCCCACCAATTGTCGATACAAAGTACCATCTGCATCCTTTGATCCATCTTGACTGCATAACTTCACATAACTTCACAATCTGTTCTAAAGGAATTGTTGATACTTTTCAACCACTCATATTAAATCTATTCAGTATTTGCCTCACATACTTATTTTGAGTGATCATTGTTTTTCCAGATTCTCTCCAAACTTTAAGTCCCAAACAATAGTGTAATTCTCCAAGGTCTTCCATTTCAAACTCTTGTGACAGTTGATTTTTTATTTCTGTAATCAACTTACATGCATTTCCTGTAATGATGAGATCATCTACATATATAGATATCAAACAAATGTTTCCTTCCTTATCTTTCTTCGTATAAAGGTTAGGGTCACTTTTGCTTTTAACTAAACCTCTTTTATTAAAGAATGTATCAATCTTTATGTACCATGACCTAGGAGCTTGTTTTAATCCATAGATAGCTTTCTTTAGTTTACATACAAGATGTTCCTGTCCTTTCTGTACAAAGCCTTCAGGCTAAACTAAGTAGACTTCTTCTTTTAAGTCACCATTTAAGAAAGCCGATTTTACATCTAACTGATGGATTTTCCATTTATGTGTTGTGGCTAATGCAACCAGAACTCTAATTGTGTTTAGTTTTGCTACTGGTGCAAAAGTATCCTCAAAGTCAATTCCCTCCTTTTGTGCATAGCCTTTTGCTACTAGTATTGCTTTAAATCTTTCTATGCTACCATATGATTTAAGCTTATATTTAAACAACCATTTACAGCCTATGGGTGTCTTATCCTCTGGTAACTCAGTCAATTCCCAAGTCTAATTTTTCATAATTGAGTTATATTCTTCGTTCATTGCTTCAACCCATTCTGCTTTATCTTTGGTTTGTTTGTAATTCATTGGTTCACTGATGTTCATTAAATTAGACATTAGAGCATAGTCATTGTACCTTGGAGGAGGACGAGTTTGTCTTATTTACTTTCTTAGCATTAAATACCTGCAAGGGTTCCATCCATAATCCTTCTGCTTTCTGTTGTGTCTTCCTCTGAACTTGTAGAAGTACTCATTCTACTTTTGCTACTTTCACTACTACTTCTACTTCTTTCACTACTGCTTCTACTATTCTGTTCCTCCTGCTTCTCTTGTGGCTCTTCCACTTCGTGCTCCTGAACTATTGAATTTAACTTGACATATTCATCATTGTTAGTCAGACTATGCCATTGTTCTGTTGTGTTACTTGTATTTGTATGTTCATGGACCACCACATATCTACTAGCAATTAATTTATGAGTGCTAGGATGAAACATCTTATAGGCTTTGTGATCATCGCAATACCCAACAAAGACACATTCAAGTGATTAGCATATAGTTTTCTCCTATCATCTTTTGGTATGTGGGCAAATGTGGGCAAATGCTTTACAACCAAAGATTCGTAGATGCTTAACTTGTGGTTTATATCCATTGAAAACCTCAAATGGTGTTTGAAATTCTAATTTCTTTCTCGGACTGATATTTTTCAAATATACAGCAGTATTCACAGCTTGTGCCCAAAAACCATTCGAAATTTGCTAACCTTGTAGCATGCTACATGCACATTCAACTAGTGTTCTGTTCTTTCGCTATGCTATCCCATTTTGCTGAGGAGTGTGCGATATTGTAAACTGTTGTTGGATTCCATTCTCCTTACAGTGTTTCTTGAAAGCTCTAAACACGTATTCACTACCATTGTCAGATCTGAGAATTTTAATGCACTTTTTTGTCTGCTTTTCGATCATGGTTATGAACTCCTTGAAGTATTCAAATACATCTCATTTCCTCCTTATAAAGTACACCCATGTGTATCTAGATCTATCATCAATAAATGTCAAAAAATATGATGCACCTCCTAAAGATCTAGTTTGCATAGGTCCACATAGGTCTGTATGAATTAATTCAAGCAGACCAGTTTGCCTCTTTTCTTGATATACTGGGAATTCATTTCGATGTTGTTTGCCAAGTTTGAACCTCCAGCGTCGAGATCATAGTTCTTCATTCTTTCTTCTCCTTGGATTAGAATCCCTGTAAGTTCTTCAAAATTTGGGGGTTTTTCTCTTGCTACAAGTGCTGAAATAAATACTTTGTAGCCTGGCACTAAGCCTTTTAGATAATCTCACATTTATTATTCCATAACCCTGTTTCAATTCCCCATTAGATAATTTCACATTTATTACTCCATAACCATGTACCTTGTGTGACCTATTATCTCCTAAATAGATATGAGTGCCATCAAGTTTCTCATTGTATTCATCGAACCATTCTTTCCTACAAGACGTATGTGCAGATGCACCTGAATCTATGAACCATGCATTCTCATTGTCTGTCTCGACAGACAGAGCATCTTCAGAAATAAACAATCTAAGATTTTTAAAGTCATTAATTTCAGAGGTGTCTGTATTTGCAAAATTTCCATTGTGACTTCCATTGTAGTTTCTATTTCTATAAAATTTCTTCTGATAATGATTTCTATTGAGGTGTCTTGGTTTGCCCCAATAATGACCATCTACATTATTTCTATCAGAATCAGTCTGGGCCATACCTTTTTGTTTTGGATGAAATCTGCCTCTGTCTCCATTCCATTGTTTGTCTCTGTCTCCATTCCATGGTTTGCCTTTGTGTGTATATCGACCTCTTGCCATCAGTGCTAGGTCTGAACTTCCAACATCCAGATCATAGTTCTTCATTCTTTCTTCTTTTTGAATTAGAATCCCAGTAAGTTCTTCAAAATTTGGGGGTTTTTCTCTCGCTGCAAGTGCTGAAATAAATATTTTGTAATCTGGCACTAAGCCTTTTAGAGTGACTGTTACTAAATCAAAAATTTCAAAAACTTCACCTATATCTCCCAATTTATCACTCAGTTTTTTAATGCAAGAAATAAATTTGCTTACCCCTTCATTAGCCTCCATCTTGATTGACGACAATTTGGTTTTGAGAAACAAAACCCGATTTGCATTAGTTGTTTGATACAAATCTTTGAGCGTGTCCCATGTTGCCTTAGATGTCGTACAGTTTCTGATATGCAGAATGATGTTGTCTTTAATAGATATTCTCAATGTCAATTTTGCTTTCAGCTCCCGCTTATTCCAGTCCAGAAGCAATGTGACAGTTGCAAGCCTCGGCTCATCACCGGTCACAATTGACCGCGCATTAGCGGATTCAAGCATAGTAGTCATCTTAAATTTCCAATTGACATAGTTTCCATCGTTTAATTTGGATGCTTCATTAATATAAGTATCAGCAAGAGGTGGATTAGTCATTTTACCTTTTTTGGCTGATCTGAAGAACTGATCTATATTCAATCGGAGAAGAAAAATGAGAACCGCACCTGTTGCTCTTCACAGCTCCAGCGGTGCCACCGCTCCTCCGCTCCTCACTTTTGATATACAGGCGGTACCCACCGCTCCTCCTTTGTAAATCTCATGGAGGCACCGCTCCTCACCTACAGCTGATAGGTGGTGCCAAGCTTGTTTACGGGAGAGAAAAAAAAAATTATCAGCTTCAGACTGTTCACCACGCGATCTCCACGCTGATCTCCAGCTGCAAACCTTCACGTAGCGTCGGCTGCTACCTCCTTTACGTGGTGGCTGGAGGAAGTATTCTTCCTAAGTAGCGATAATAGATAGGAAGGTTCTATCCAATGTCAGTGATGGATGACTCTCTAGCAGCAATATAGCAGCATATTGACTCTCTGCGCCAATGTCAATGATGGATGACATAATGTTGTCCTTTATAATATTCAAATGCCGAATAAACTATGCTGGTGTTTATTATAGTTTCAAATGGCAGCTCCTCTTCGCGCTTCTCCAGACAGCGGCCTTCTCCTCCACGATGCAGCGAGCAGGGTTCTCCAACGCTCTGATCTCTCCTCCAGCGTTTAGCACCAGCTCCAACGATTTGCTGCTTCTCCTTCAATACTCACGGCCGCATCAACCTCACGCTCAACACGGCGTGGCAATCGTTGCTTCTCCTTCAATGTGATGGCAACAGCTCTTAAAAAAAAATTCGGCTCCTTCAATGCTTGCACTCAGCAGTCGCCTGGTGCTCTGATACCAACTACTAAGAATTAGAAGGTAAGAATCAGAAGGTAGACAGAGTAGAGCTCTAAAGCTTGTTTAGACAAAGGAATGGTCAAACCAATTCAATTAATTAATGAAAACTTATTACAAATAGTTACAACCACCCAAATCATAGATCCATGAAAGGTGGATTTGAAACCTCTACATGTTAATTATAGAAAGTACACATCAACCCAATACCTAAATACCTACCTAGCATTTATACATTATTCCAACATAGCATTTCTACATTATTCCAACATTGTGCTTGGTTTACAGTTTATGTTGTGTATTGTAAAATCAAGTGATTTTTGTCCGTTTATCGGAGTCAAGGGACTGGAAACAATTTGCCCACCTGAATGCATCTTCTAGCACAACTTCCACTCATTTTTTATGGCTTTTCAGCCTAATATTGTTCCTTCTAATTTGATCAAACGTGAATACCGGCTTAGGCATTAGGCATGAAACTGTGAGCATACACCCAGAATAGGTGAAGCATTACATCACAAGGACATTGGATTAGTCATAGATGACTTGTGATGTGTTGATTGGGCAGAAAGAAAAATTGAAAGCTTTGATGAGCTAGATAACTTAATGCAATGCTACATGAAGAAACCACTGTACAATACAAAGGATGTTAAAATCTCAAGAGGAATGCTTGGTAAGATGCAAAACAAAGATGCATGTGGTAATTAGATACATAAAAGATTCTAGCTCGTACTAATCAAAGGAAACAACGTACTGATCTCGTAATAATCAAAGGAAACAAGGTACCAAGTCCTGACTCATGATCTTACTGCTATTGAAATACAGTTCATTATGTATTAAGTGAATTTTTACTGCTATTATAATACAAATTACAGTTATGGTATATATTTATTATTATGTATGATTGCTTTGGTGTTTTTTTTTTAATAACATAAAATTATATAATCAAAATTAAGCTGAAATTTCATATAAAAATGTAAACGAATTTGATAGTCAAGAATTTGCATAAAACTAAAGTGACAGTCATGAAAAATACAAGACCGTCATCAAATAGATATTCATAGCTTTATGGAGGGGCAAATAAGCATAAGATTCATAGCTTTATGGAGGGGCAAATAAGCATGAGTTATGGATGCTCCATGGGGCATAACATTTCTGAGTCATTATGGCATGGCGTTGTACTTTAGAATCAGTTGGCCTTCTGTTGAATCGGGTGGGACTGGGTATCTGGATTTTGGTGAGTATATTAACAGATTTCCCTCTAGTAACCTTACAGTACTTGTCTAGTGCCAACCTACCGTGCATCACTTGTATTTATTATTGACATTGAGGAGGTGTTGAAGAGTGCTATGTGGAGTACAGTGAGGACATCTCTACAAGTGCCATGCAGTGCCCTGTGTGGTTACTACGTTGTTGCCCATCGTAATATATGCAATCCTAATATATGCAACCTGCTCAAGGAGAAGAAATGTCGTCCGGGGATTCGATCACAATCTTTGGACTTGCCATTAATTGACAAAATTCTCACCAAAATCGACATCGAGGGCGTTGCTATTGAAAGTATGCTTTTGGCGAGCGAATATTAATAGACTTACCTCTAGTAAAATAAAATGCAAAGCAGGACATGAAACGCAACGACTCTAGACAACATGCACTAACCTGTAATGGAATATGCACCCCACAATTGAGGTCATTGCGGTGGCACAAGGTCTCCCCATCTACCAAACAGTCTATGAAGGGTGCCCGGGTGTGGTTGAGACTTGGAGGCTGCAAAAATACGCAACCAACCCAAGCCATGATGCACCATGCTAAACAAGTCTCCATTTTATGTAGTATGTACTATGTATATACATTTTCTTTAACCACAAAAAATGAATTCTTCTCTCATTCTCACGCGCACTCGCTGTAAATTAGGGATTCTATGTGTGCATGAATGAGTTTAGATTTGAGTGTTTTAGATGGAAATAATTCTTCTCTCATTCTCACGCACACTCGCTGTAAATTAGGGATTCTATGTGTGCATGAATGAGTTTAGATTTGAGTGTTTTAGATGGAAATATAGGGCTCGATGGAATTTCTATCACTACAACCTTGAAGTATATATTTCAACAAGCATAAAGAAGAAAACTAGAATTGGAGTTGGGAGATAAATCCAAATGTTGTATAATCAGGAGGCAACTAGAACCTGAGAAACAATTTTAATACATCCCACTTCCCTGTATGCTTCATCTTGGCTGCATGTTCTTGAATTATATCAGCTGGCTCTTGCAACATAAGCAAGTAATTCCTTGTAATAAAAACTTGAAGCCTCGATACCCTAGCCATTCATGCTTTCTGCAAGGGAAAAAGCCTCCTGGTTCATCAAGCCAGCCCAAGAATAGTCATAATTCGAGCAGCCCCTTCCCTTGTCTCCCAGATCCACTCAGGGCCAGAGATGGCATTAACCCCATATACCAAATAGTTCCCTTTCCTTGTCTCCCAGATCCACTCAGGGCCAGAGATAGCATTAACCCGCCTACTCGGTACCGGCAACGTCCACCTATAGTGGTATTCATAATTCCAGTCTCACTTGTTAACCCAGCACCAACAGAAGCCACAAAAGTAGCAAGGAGTACAGCCCAAAAACCATATGAAACCCTAAGTCAAGCAAAGGCGGTGCAGTCAATTAAGGTGGAGATGTGTCAATCACTTAGGTGGCAGCTGGAACAAAAGCAGTCTGCTGGATGAAGCCACCACCCCATTGAATGATGTGAAATTAGGCTTTAGCTCCAAATGATGTGAACCACAAATTTTTAATGTTTGTGAACTATTGTTAAGTTGAGAGAGAGCCTAATATTAAAACACCCTATACTTCTGCATGTGTTCGAAAACAAACGGTCCATTGAAATTGTTCTTCAATTGACTTCTCACTTCAATATCAGGCCTATTAGGCTTCAAATTATTTGATTTCTCAAGAAAAAGTGAATGTGATTGTGATTAAAAGATGTTTAACTGAGACAAGCACACAAGATACATACACTCGAAGCCTTGTTATTATTATTATCCAATAACAACCATAGGACTAATAATAGCCAAAGAAACACGAGAGACAAATACAATATATATATATATACACACACGATCGAAGCCTTGTTATTGTCCAATAATAACCATAGTATTAGAATTACATTGTAACTCTAGCTCTTGCCTATGATTTATCAATAAGCTAAAAAGCTTTGATACAAATATAATGATAATTTACAAGTCAAAGACACCTCTTGGGTTCACAAGTTTGTCCAAGAAGCGCCTGCAATACAATAAATACAACTAAGTAAAGTGCGTGGGTATCAAGTCAGCCTAGAACTTCACCATCTATACATACTTGGTGCTTGGAGGCGCTTCATGCTGAATAGTACACACAGTGAATCTGGGCTTATCGTGAGTTTAAAGAAATCACTTCTAAAAATTGATTTGAGTCATTTATATTGCAGTAGCACTAGTGTGCAGAAGAGTAAAAAAATTGTAGAACCCACAGGAATCCCTCTTACATAGCTCAGTACAAAAATTACTACTGGATTGGCCCGAGAATAGTACATTTGGAGGTTGAATATTCCAATTTTTCCTACCAGATATTGAGAAAGTTTCTTTGCTAAATGTATGGTACCTCAAAATTAAAATGCCTAGATTTGGTAGCTAGAAAATGGCTTTGTTGTATTTTTTTTATTATTATAACAATTAAACTATTTTAAATTTCATCTTAAATTTTTTTTTCTCAACAGAAACTTGATAAAAAAAACCCGTCAATACTTCTCCAAACTCCATATTTTATGAAGGATAGTAAAACTTCCACCATCCTGGCAAAAGGCCTGATCTTTAAAAACACAAAGCTCAAACTTAAGACTTCCCATAAACCAAAAGAGTGTGCAAGTCTGATCAATTGAGCCAATCGTTGAAGCTAAAACTTTATTTTATTGAAAACGATAAATTTTAGTTATCAATTTGATATATTAAATAACCTAATCTATTGTAATATTGACCTGTTGATTTTTTCTTCAATTTGTTGGTGAATGTCGACCTCCACTGCCGATTCGAAGAAAAACTCTTGTTCTTGAAAGGACTCCCAGCCCTTGTTTGCAGGATTCAAAGAACCCACAAGCCCCGCATGGGTGACTTTCAAAACCCATACAATTGTGAGTAGGGAGAACTTTGCAAGAGGTTCTGGTAGGAAAACGACCTCATAGCTAAAATTGACGTGTATTTTGCAAACAACATCAAATTTTAATTTTCTTTTCCACTGAAACTAGATTCAAAGTTGCATCGCTTCAAGGTATCTGTAGAGTGAAATTCCTAGCCAATTGAGAGTAGAAGCTCTCTTTTGTTTCCTTTTTCTGTTTGAAGGGGTTGTTTGAATATAGCTGTAATTTCTCTTATGGTAGAGGTGCACAGGTGCACTATTGTACAGTAATTTCATTATTGGAAGACCATGAAAATTTTGTAGAACTAATAACTTCCTTTTCCTATCAGGAAAATATTTCAAAATATGGGCAAGATGTTTTCCTCAAGGCACAGAGCACATCAAACCTGAATGCAGAGGCATATAAGAAGGCCCTTGAGAAAATTCACTCAGTGACAGAAAGTGGAATTGATAAGGTGTTAAAAGCCTACAAATTAGATGCACTTGTAACACCTACTGTAACACCTACTAAAACCATCACAAGTATCTTAGCCATTGCAGGGTATCCTGCTATCACTGTGCCTGCAGGCTATAATGAATTAGGTGTTCCCTTTGGCATATGTTTTGGAGGGGGGAGAGGTTCAGAGCCAACTCTAATAGAGATTGCCTATGCTTTTGAACATGCAACCGAAATGAGGGAGATTCACATGTGCCAAATAGAAAACAAAATAGTATTTATATAGCTCCATTACTGTAATCTATGTTTTAACTTTTGTGATAGAGAGCTCCATTACTGTAATCTATGTTTTAACTTTTAGTTTATATTTTCAACTCATTACATTATTTAAATATAAAAAAATTTCAAATAGTGGCTATCTTGTAGCCTATATTACATCAGCTATTGTGAATACTCTTATCAAAAAAGTTTCTATTGCAAAAGATTTGTAAAATAGCAAAGATCATATAAGATATAAGATTTTTTTGTGAATACTCTTATCAAAAAAGTTTCTATTGCAAAAGATTTGTAAAATAGCAAAGATCATATAAGATATAAGATTTTTTTTTAAAGGTTAAATGAAAATGGAGTTTATTTCGTTGCAATGTATATAATTGGCAACTTGTTTCGTTGTGCTCTGTAATAAGTAAGAGTCCTTATTATGTAAATATTATATCCACCATCTTTGGTGAAGAAACATCAATTTTGAGGTTTGCATTTTAAACTTAGTTTTCAGATTAGCAAATTTTTGTTATGTTTGGTAATTCATTATAAACTCCATATATCTTATAACTGGCTATACCTACACACCCAACATATAATTAGGAGGAGAGCATTATAAAGTATATTTTTTAAATTACTAACTTATATATTATGAAATAGAAGTATATTAAATTTTATACCTTAGTATTAAACAAACTGTAAATTGTAACATTTATCTTTCTGGCCATTCAACTAAAAGTAAAGTAATAATAATAATAATGTTGGAATGCCATTGATATTTTTTTTAGTCATTTCTCTTTGTTATTTGTAGTCAATGAATTTGTTACAATTAAATGCATCTACAACCATATGTGAAAATTAAATACAAAGAAAAAAAAGATCTCACTAAAAATGAAGACCTAAAAGACTAAAAATAGAAGATCATTATAATAAAATAAGCCATACCAAGTGTCAAGGGAAATCAAATCCCTTAAGGTGCAAACTTTTTTTAGTGTGTAAAATTTAAAGGAAAGTTTGTACCTCAAATGATTTGATCTCTTTTTGAACTTGGCAGATCCGGAGTTAAGAAGAATTTATGTTCATTATTTGCATCCCATTAGCTCTCATTAGCTCTATATATGTATGCAACCAACTTGAAAAATATAACACTAAATGTGTAATGGGTATTGACCCAAACTTAGTTATTTACATTCCTTGTCAACTTTTTGTCCTACAACTTACATGAATTTTAAGAATCAACTTTGGATGTAATTCCTAGTAAACATTCAATTTGTACCTAAGCTTTTTCACATCCTTAAAAACCTTGCAAGTTCGTTTTCCTCCCTCTACAACCTTCCTTGGGATTATGTTATTGTAGCCTTAAACCTTGCAAGTTCATTTTCCTCCATCCACAACCTTCCTTGGGATTATGTTATTGTAGCCTTTATGTTTTTCTCATTGCTAAACTTTTGTATTTCAGTGACAAATACTTAGTTGATTTATTTTCACTTTTAATCAAAGAAGGAAAATTCTTCATAATTTTACATGGAACATTTGTTTATTTAGCCACAAATATTGAATTGATTTATTTTGAGTTTTAATCAAAGATGGAAAAGTTTTAATAATTTTTCCTTGGCTTTAACTTAGATGTTTTTTATATCATATTCATAAGGCTTTTAATGACAATTTATGCTCACTTCTTTATGTGTAGTTATGTATCTTGTATATAGACTTTAGTATTAAAGTAAATTTTCTTTAAAAATATGCAACAAAATGATGTATACATAAAACCTGTGTTGCATGGGTACCTGTACCGGGGGGTCGGGTACACGAACCAATACCGGGTACATGTACCTGGTACTTGGGTACTTCAATGGTACGTCCCCAGTCGTACCCAAATTTAATCTCACGTACCGGGTACTTCATGTATGAAAATAGGGTACTTGCATGGATTTTGGTACGCCGTACCACGTGATTGGGTACGCGACCGATAGAGCCATTGGACAATTTATCTTAGCTTGTTGTTCGGGATGAGTCAATTTGAAAATTTTGAAGTTTAAAATTTTAAAAATTAAATAAACCAGCGCAACATGTTATGCGAGCCCTTGCCTCTTACCTAAACCACATGTTATACGAGCCCTTGCCCCTTACCTAAACCAGCACAACACTTCATTTCTCACGGCTAGTGCACTGTGCTCACTACTCCAGCAACAACGTGACAAAGGACCTTAGTGATGCTAATGACATTAATCCTAAGGCTTCTGATGACATGGCTTGAGGAAGCCAAATCAACTATCTTGTTCATGTTCAATGTTTACTGTTTTGAACTTTCTTTTC
>LPNX010025780.1:0-16573 GCA_001517045.1 Pseudotsuga menziesii | reverse complement strand
CCCCAACTTACCGAAGTACCCTGTTTCAAAAAGTGGCGTCCCCGTCCCCATCCTCGTCCTCGTACCAGTACCATTCCCCGTACCCACGTTTTCTGGCAACTTAGTATAAAACTAAAATAATATAATTGTTAACATTTTTTCTTTAGTTTCTCAAATTCTATTTGAAAAACTAGCATTGGTTATTAACCCATTTCTACATAAAACTTGTTTCACTAAATTTCTCCAATTCATCGAAGTTGCGGGGCAATCTTCAATGTGACAAAAACTTTCCCACCGTGGTAAGGATGACATGTCAAATACAAGTCTTTGTGGATCAACTAATCCTTGGCATTCTAAATACATCCTCTACTTGTCGAAGTGAATTGTCAAGGCTTTTAACATCCATGCTATCATAGAAATGTTTGTTTTGTGGACCAACTAACCCTTGGCATTATAAATACATCATCTACTTGTTGAAGTGAATTGTCAAGTATTTTGGCATCCATGCTATCATAAAAATGTTTGATTTCCAATTTGACCTTGGTGTCAAATACACCTTATTCATTAAAAATGGAAATGGTTAGCATCAATGTTTAAAGTAATAAGGCTAGAAACATAGGAATTTGGGTAGTACTTGGGATCAAATACATTATGGATTTACAAATGGTTGTTAAAAAAGATCAGAAAGTGAAGGAATTTGGGTGGTACTTGAGATTTAATACATTGTGGATTTACAAATGGTTGTTATAAAGATTGGAAAGTAATATCAACTCAACAAGTCCTTATATTTGCTCTTTCATTGTTAATAGAGGTTCCTTCGAGTCCTCTTTTAAGCAGGCTAACCCTATTTATGGTGAGGATGGGTTTTTCCATGCTGTCTCTTTGTTATATTAAATTTGTGAGTACGTTTTCTCTTTGAAATGAACAAAGTTTATTTACAAAATATCCAATGTAAAAAGGACAATATGTTAAAATCCATAGAAAAGAAATATTCAATAATATGATACAATGTCATGTGATGGTGTACTTGTAGAATTGACTAGTCACAATCGTTGGTAGGTCATGTTCATTGATTAGTTTATGTCTTGGTTATGATGTGTCACTTTATTTAATATTATTATTTGATCTGTATATATAGATTTATGTTCATTACATTACATATACATTTAAGATGCTTTGTCTTCAAAGCATTTCAAGGACAAGCTTATGTCTTTGTTTTTGGATTATAATGTTGTCTCATGATTCTATGTTCTTGAAGTTGTAATGATTGACAATACGAGATGATGAGTTATGAATTGCTACACATTATGAAAGAATAGACCACCCTAATTCATTTTTTTGCGGAATTGTGGTGACAACTTTTGTGGCTTGGAGAATGATAAGATTCCACACTTGAGTTTCTCTTCAATATGATAAGATCATCATTTAGTTTTTCATATTGATTTCGACATTGGACACAATGACTCTTGTGATTTGGATGGCATTAAGGTATCCATGTAACATGATATTTTCATATCATACTTTTAGATTCTCTTTGTTTCACTCTTGGTATTATATTTTCACCATATACTTGTTTATTTTTAGAGTAACAAAGGAAAAGTATTCTGCATGGCTTCAATGTCGGAAGCATACATGAGATGTCCAGACTCCATGTAAGTGATTTTTATTATTTTTTTCAGTAAAAACGTCGATTAATTTTATTTTATTTTTCTAAAGTGAGTTTGGAAAAAGAGAATTAGAATTTTGGAACCCTAAAATTCACCAAAGGATTATAAAGAGAGGCAGGGGGTAAAGGTTTGACACACAACACATTCACTCATTCAGATATTGCCTAAGAGGGAGAGATTTTTTCTTGAGTAGCCAAGAGTAGAAGAGGAGGGCACAAATTCTAGAGAGGAGGTGCACTTTTCTGTTGAGAGGGCAGAAAGAGGGCACAAATATCAAGGTGTGAGGGATGATGGCAACAAAGTTTTAGTAGTAGAGAGGGCACACGAATCCCAAGGTAGTTGTACAACAATAGGTCGTATAGTTGGGGTTCATGTGTGAGTTAAGGCAGGCTTTCCTAGGCATAGGTTGCAATTGTTTTATTGTTGTGTGGAATCAGTTAAGAGACTTGGCACACATTCCAAGGTGTTAGGTTCCTTTATCAATGAAAAAAATTGTTGTAATAATTCTTATTTTTCCCACCCACACGATTATCAAGAAAGATCCATTTTTGATGGTTTTTCCCAATCCAGTTTCCAGGGTGAAAAAATATAGTGTCTATCGTGTGATTGGTTTCTTGTTTCTCTGCATATATTATCAATGCTATTGAGATTTATGTGTTGTTGTTCATAAAAAACAGATTTGTGAATTTTTATTATGTGCATGCATCTATGATAATTTATCAAAAGTTGCAATCAGATTATAAGCTCTAAGAAAATTAACAATACTTGTGTCACTTTGTTGATCATTGCATTAGTAAAGATACTTGGATTTGCTAGGGTCTTTATATATTAAGTTGTTTGTATTATGATGTCTAAAGACATCCCCATTTCAAATGGATTTGTATCATTCTGTTTGTTAATGTCAATTGGATCTATATTTTATGTTTCTCCAAGGTTTGTATTTTTAATTCAAATGACTTCTATATTTCAACAGGCTCGGTCATTGTTTCTTTCTCAATTATCGATTATTTGTTGACAAGTTGATCAAACTTTTGTTATTTTGTTTTATTTCCATCCTACAACTTCTTGTTTTGCATAAGTAAACTTTGATTATGATTCCTTATGCGAGAAATTCCATCATTTTCTTACTTGTCAAATTTATTTCTAATATCTTGATTCTCATGTTTCTTATCTTTTAATATTTTGATTCGTTCAAGCAACCTTTGATTAAGGTTCCTTAGGTAGGAACTTTCTTTATCTTTTCTAATCATTTATTCTAGAGATCTTGATTCTCTTCTTCTAATTTATGATTTCATTACTTCATATACTTTGACTTCTTGATTTGTGCAAGTAGTTTTTTATTATGAACTTTTCGGCAAGAAATTTAATGATCCTTTTCTCATAAGATCTTTGTTGATTTTCCTCTTCACATCTTGAATTTTTGAACATGGATCATTTTGTTGATATTTTGCTATTATATTTTTAAATGATAAACTCCATTATTGAGGTGTATGTTTTCTCCTATGCATTCTTCTAATTTGCTTGATAAATCTAGACATGGTGTTTTAAAGTTATTATATATGTTCTCTTGTGTTGACTTCATGCATATTATATGTCGATTATGTAGATTTTTTAGATAGGCTCACTGAAATATTAGATCTCAACTCGATCTCAAGTCTCTCTAATACACATGTATGTTTTTAATCCCAATTCTTAATACCAGAAAATTTATCAACATATACAATTACTTATAACATGAAACACATTGGTCTTCCTCTAACTCGATTTCTTCTATGATAATTTGTCTTCATTTCACTATAAATGGTATTCCTTTGACTTGCTTCTTTGGCGATAGATTGTCTTCCTTTGACTACTTCTTGTCTTCTTTTCCCTTTTTTCTTTAATAATTATTATTTCAAAAAAATTTAATAACTATTATAATAATAAGTTTATTTTTATATAGTTTGAGCAACTTTTTGGGGAGGGGGGGTTTATGATAATAATTATTAATGAATAGCCATGAAAGATGTGGGGTGGGCTAAATTTTAGGGTTTAAAAAAATTATAATAATAATGTTGTTATAAAAAAAAATTAATGGACCGTGGTTTTAACATGATAATAATATATATTATTATAAATAATGTATTATTATATAAGAAAAAATGGAATTGATATGATTTAGGGTTTTAACCCTAAACGCGTCACAGCAAGGAATATGGCCTTTGGGTAATGGAGTAGATGGCAGATTGGAGGAGCATCGCGATGGAGGATGTGGGTGTGGTGTTTCAGAGGTGGGGCAATGTGATAAAGAGTGTGTGGAGTAGAATTTTCAAAGTTGGTGAGGTCGTCGGTTAGCACGATGGAGGTGGAAAGAGAGGCAGCGACAACGATTGACATTGAGGGCAGGATGGAGAACAACGACAATGATTGAAGAAGTGTTGATGGTGCAGGATGGAGAACATCGAGGAGAACGCACAGAGGAGGGTAGCGAGAAGAGGGGCTACGTAGATTAGCAAATAAGGGAAGGAAGGTGGGCATGGAAGGGAAGGGATGGTTGGGATGAAGGGAGGTGGCCACGGGGGAGTGTGGAGACATGGTTAGGGAAGGGAATGGAAGCCTGAAGAGGTGTTTGTGGATGATCTAGCTTTCTCTTCACAGAAATCTTCACATATCTTTTATAGCCACTCGTATAGATTCATTCTACCTCCATTATAAATCTCGTGCATTGAAAGTCTCTCATTCTGGTCATCCAATTTGGTCATGAACAGTCATTGAGGAACTTCTTTATTTCATGAGGAACAACTTCTATAAATATTTCATGATATTTAGTGAAGAATTTCTCTTTTTCGTGTGCAATTGTTAGGTTGTTGTGCCTTGCGTAATTTTGGATGCAATTTGCTATTTTCTTGTCCCACCACTCTCAAATCTCTTGTCCAGTTAACATTTGTGCAAGCTCATCCTTGCAACATACTTATGTACTATCATCAACAAAACCAATGTTGTAGTCTAAGGAATCACATAAGTTATCAATAGTACATTATATATATATATATATAAGGGATCACATAAGCACATACAAGATACAAGATAAGACTGTAAGTGATATGGAAGTAACAAGTCTATGCATTAATAGATGTAAAACATTGTACAATCAATGTCTCTTGGAGCCATGGATCCCCAACCTATATATATATACTTTACACACAGTTATTCAGTTATAACAAATAGTTCGGTCGACTAACCAACCGATTGAACTAAACCGACTTTGGTTGGATGGAGGACCTAGTTGGCCAACAGACTAGGCTCCTCCAATACTTTTTCAAGAAACTATGGCGAAAGGTGGGTTCGTGATTTTTGTGCTTGAAAAAGTTTTTGGAAGTTGGTCATTTTTGGCCTTTGATTTTGTAGGTCTCTCGGGTGGTTTAGTTTTTGGATTTTTCCAATCTATTGCAGTACAAAACTCTTTTGATTTTATGTTGTCCTTGGAGATGGAGATTTGTTTGAAACCCTTGGATCATTGCTTCTCATTCTCAATATATATGCCTCATATGATAACAAACAAGAATTTTGGGAAAAGATTCTACAGAGCCATTGTTTTCAAGGCCCCAATATTGTTGTAGGTGGGGACATGAGTTTGGTCCTTTCATTGGATGAAATTTGGGGACATGCCTCCTAGGAATATTGCTTGCCGCCTCATTTACAATCTAAGTTTGAAGAAAGGGGTTGGGTTGATATCAATCCATCTCAAATAAGTCTGACTCGGAGTAATAAGAGAACCAAAAGTGATGGAGTTTCTGAAAGATTGGATCGAGTTTCCATGCATGAAGCTCTTTGTGAGGAATCTGAGATATTTCAATCGTGGGTTGGAAATGTGATTTCTCATATCATTCAATATTTTTCTAGAGGTGGGTCCCTCTAACAATAAACTAGGTACCCCATTTCAATATAATTATAGTTGGTCTAGAAATTTGGAGTTTCAGAAGATTGTAAAGGAGGTATGGATTCTTGTTCGGAATTTGGTTGATCGAAGTTCTTACTTTAGTTTTTTGACTCCCTTATTCATCTTAAGGCTCGTAATGGTAAGCTAGAATCATGAGAAAATAGCAGTTGATGTAAATCTTGTTAATATTGAAAGGTCCTAGAGGACTTGTATGTTGACTTTCCTCCTGATATTTTATTAGAGGTCGCTAATCAAGAGATGACCGCCCTTTCTCAACATAAATTTGATATTCTTAGAGGCAGAGAAGTAGAATGGAATTTCAAGAGTAGGGTGCTCTAGCTCGAGGATGGGGATTAAAACACCATTTTTTTTCAAAATTATGCTAAGCACGGGAAAAACATTAATTCAATTTGGATGTTGTAGAATGGGGAAGGTCTTCAAGTAAGGGGCTTCAGGAATTTATCAAGGATGGAAGTTCGTCACTTTTCATATCTATACTTTCATTCAATACATGCTCAACTCGATTGTATCCTAAAAGTCATTAGTAAATTTCCCTAGATAATGGAGGATGAGGAGAATGAGGACCCTTTTAGTACTATTTCGAAGGAAGATCACTTGGTCGTCCTCAATATTTTTCAGAGGGATAAAATACCTGGGCCTGATGGATGGCCTATTATTTTCTTGTGGATTTCATTGTGATTATTGATGAATATTTGCTCAAGGTGGTGGAGGAAGCATGCATCAGTAGAAAGGTTCCTGGTTCAATAAACTCATCTTTTCTCTCCCTCGTTCCGAAATGTGACAAACAATAGCTTTTCATTGACTTTAGACCTATTTCTCTATGTTATGGTGTTTACAAAATTGTGGCTAAAATCATTTTTGCCATAATCAAGCCAATCCTATCTCAAGTTTTCCCCTAGGAGGCTGAGGAGCAATTTAATTTTCGCTGGGGTCGGTTAATTCACGAAGTGGTGCGTTCAATGCAGGAAGGTCTACATTATATTAAATTGCAAAATCAGAAGATGGGGTTGTTAAGGTTGGACCTATAAAAATCCTATGACAAGGCTTAATGGTTATTCATTCAATTGATATTATTAAATATTGGATTTAATCTAGAGATGGGTTGTATCGAGTCGTCCTCATTTGTGACTTTGATCAATGGGGTCATGTCTTCTTTTTTTAAAGCCTCCAAAGGGCTCTGTTACCGGTTGAAATGGCAGTCCAAACCACTGGTAAGCATGTGAGGCAAAAGTGACCACTGTCACCTAAGTCACTTGTACCCAACTACTTTGGAAGTCGAAGCCTCCTAGGGCAGAGACCTAATTCAACTCTGGAAAAGACACTAAACACCAAAGAATACCTCTTCTGAGGTTATTAGAGAACAATGCCTTGTTGAGTCAAATATGAGAGTGAAATTGTCGTGTTGAGTGTGTGCATGGGGTATGCTTCAATATAAATGCAACTTGTTCAATGATAAGCAAGACAACAACATCACACTAAGTATCATTCAACTAATAACCAATTACTTTGAAAGGTGCAATGTTGTAAACAAACATCATCCACAAAGTATCCACCATAATTATTGGTTAAGTATAATCATTCATCATACCTAGAAAACACAAGTACAAACTTTACATGTAGTCAGATATATAGTGGACAACAGTAGGTACATCACATACATCTAGTCATCACACTTAACACTTATAGCAGCAGTACACACAATTGTGTCATTCATGTGTCAATTCTTATTTGTGTAGGCATGTGCACTTAGTTGCAATATATAAAAAATGTTGTAGATACCAGCCGAACGAGTTAGTATAGCAGCATTGGACACTTGACAAATATTGAACATCAATACATCAATTATGTATCTACGTGCACTTTGTAACAACCCATAAGAGGTCTGAAATTTGCAAAGGTGTTGTATGTATCATTGTTAAATATCAGTATAACAACCATACATATTCATTCATTGGCAGCATTACAAAGTTTAACAAAGCTGAGGTTGAATGTGTATATGAGGACAACATTACAGTGGTGTTTTAGTCACTAATAGTTAGTAGCGATATATATTAGTCATCATTCCAAACCATTATTCATAGCAGCGTTATAATGTTAGTATATAAATGTGACCATACTTTGAAGTGCCAATTTGTGTGCTAATTGTGTGTGTGAAGATACAAGGTGTAAACAATCCACTTTCCAATATCAAGCCCACGTGAACTAACCTTTCCTTCATTGTTGATGTGTAGGTTCAAAGGATAATGAGAAAAGAGAGGGTTTCCACTGTAAGGGAAACCCTAAATGGTGGTTGAGTGGGTTGTCACAAAGTATGACAGAGACCTGCATATCTAAGGTCTGTTACTGTTGTGTGAAGGGAAGCCGAGAGGGAGGGAAGGCTCGACGAAGGTAGGGTAGAAGCCTAGGGATAAGTATGAGGGTTAGGACGAGTTTAGGGTGGTAGAAAAAGAGTAGCAACGAGGGTAAATAATGGCCTTAGGAGAGGGTAGTGAGGGTTAGGCAAGGTCTGTTAGGTTCCTAAAGGTAGGCTAGGGATTTTAGGGCAGAATTAGGACTGTTTTAGGGCCTTTTAGGGAAAATTTTGAGATTTTTACGATTTTTATATTTTTAGGTTTCCTTATAATTTTGCCTTAGAGTTTTTAGGGCTTTAGAGGTTAGGCTGAATTTTTAGGGAAGGGGACCGAAACTTTAGGGAGGCCAAAAAATGTAATTTTTATTTATTTATTATTTTTAGGGTTTTCGACATAAAAATGCAGACCTAGTTATAACCCTAATTTTACCATGATAATGCAAATTTACACATGCAAATGCAATCTATCTAACGCTAGACAAGGTTTTTGAAAGAAAGAATGCGTGAAAACTAGGGGAAACGTACCCTAGCAAAAGCCCTACCACAAACTAGGGCATCTAGGGAGTATGGATAACCTAGAGAGGAAGAGTTCCTAGGTCAAGCAACTAGCCTATAAAAACTAAGGACAAAGCCTAGGGAACCCTCACAAGGAGACGTGGCTCAGTTTGCTAAGGTGACAAGAATGAAAGGTAATGGCCTATCCTAGGAAAAAATGCATCATTGGGGATACCACTAAGACTTGAACATGCACATCCACCAACCTTCAAACAAAAAGATGGGAAGCCTGACCTTTTTGTGCTCGTGTTCATCCAACAAATCAAAACATCACCAAGCAAAGAACTTCACCAAAGAATGACTAGAAAACGTTTGCATTAACCTAGACAAACCTATATATATCTAAAAATATATACCCTGACACATTATGGTATAGATATAGCTCGAGTGACAATAGTGATAACTGAGAAGGATATGTCGATTCTTTACTTTTGGCTATCTTTAGCTAAAACTAAGGCATATGTAGAGAGATTAGGCAAAACTTCCTAAATAGCAGCGCATCCATCCAAAGAGCCCTAGCAGGGGTTAAACAAGTGCATAGTATATTATCCCATAAGTTATGTTTTAAAAATGAAAGTGAGGAGATCTATTTATACGATCTCACACTCACTTTTTTAAAAATCCAGGCCTACATGCCTTAAAATAAGTCAATTTGAAATTATAAAATGTCAACTTAAAATTAAAAGAAAATAATAATAAAATATAACCTAAGGTAGGCTACCTAGGGTATTTGTAACCCCAGGTGCCAAAACATGCTCAGATAAGCGAATCACTCTGAACGAAAGGATGGAGTGAGCTGGAGGGAGGGCGTTATACCCCATACAACCCTTAGAATTTTGTAAAATCTCTCAACACCCTCCTCAAAGAATGAAAAGGCATGGCATGGAGGATGCCTTTTCTCTGAGGAAATATGACCAGGGAGAGAAGGAACCCACAATATGAGAGGCCAGGAGGGTGTCATAAGTGGCTGTGAGTGGAGATGAAGGTCTCAGTGGTGAAGCAAAGGCCGCCTGAGCATGTAAACAAGAGATGAGGCCATGTGACCCATTGTTGAACCCTCAAGGGGCCCGAACACCAACCCTGAGGTTAAAAACCCAAATAAAGGGAAGTTAGCAGTGCCCTTAAGCCATAGTACTCGTAAAGGAGGACCAAAGAGCCCATCCATGACCACCATTTCTCGATAACACCCCTCCCTGGGGTACACCTTAAGGTACGCTGGGTACAGGTGCAGTGTAACAGGGCTTAGACAAGGATGCCTCCTTTCCCCTTCATTTTCCTTTTAGATGTGGAACAAATAAGAAGATTTATCCATGAATAACATTGTTGTAGAAGACTGGATGATGTTTCTTTCAATGGAAGGGAATCTTTGACCCATATTTTGTTCATTGATGACATCCTTATGTTATGCCTCCAATCAGAGTGAGATCGTCAAAATTTGAAGGTGGTTCTTGAAATTTTCTATCAAGCCACTGGAATGGAAATCAATGCTAGAAATTCCTCTATTTACTTGTTGTAGGCTCAACTAGATTCTTGTCCATTTTGGCATAGATTTTTTCCTTTTGAGCTAACAAGTGTTGAGGAGGGAATCAAATACTTAGGCTTCCCCTTCAATCCTAACAAATATGGTAAATTGGATTACCTCTAGCTAGTTTTTAGAATTGCAACCAAGATAAATATGTGGTGTAACAAATGGATTTCCATAGGTGGGGTACTTGTTCTTATCAAATCAATGTTGGAGGCAATTCGGTATTTTAGTATCCAATGGTCCATATCCCTAAAGAAATCCTAGATTGTATCAGAGAATTGTGTTTTAATTACTTATGGCGGGGTCAAAGTGAGTATTAAGGTTTTCTTTTGGTTAAATGAAAGTTGATTGTGGCCCCAATTCATGTGGTTGTTGGAGACTAAAAATTATTTTAATTTTTAATCACGTTCTTGCACCTAAGTCGTTGTGGAATTTTCTAGCTCATGATAGCTTGTCGAAATCTATTTTGGTGGATAAGTATGTTTCCCTAAGCACAATCATTGATTCGATCCATCTTCATTCCAAACCTATACTTCAAATTTCCAACCATCGGAATGCTATGACCAAAGCCTTTCTTGTGATTGGGATTTCCCTTTCCTAGAGAGTTCATAATGTGAAATTTGTGTGGGTTGGTTATAAATTTATTATGGGATGTGAAGTATATGCGCTCCTTCCTTTGGGTTTGATCGAGTCTCTTTAGTATCCTTGAAGGGAAACTATGGATAGAATTGTCAATCCTTTGGTATCGAATATGTGGTAGCAGGTATGGATGTTCTCTAAAGACTAAAGGATCGAGGGAGAGTAAGAAGGTATTTGGAAAGCTTATCAGCAAAAACTCATACATTCTCACATCAGATTGAAGGAAGAGAACGACTCTCTGGTGTGGACACAATTCTATGGGAGGCTTCTATTCAGTGTGTCTGTGATATAAATCAAAGTTTAAGGGTGAAAATCAACTAAAGCAGTGGTGGTTGAAGAAGACCTGTAAGGTTGTTTCTCCTCTCAAAAGTATCCTTCACCTGTGGATTATTTTGTCTAATCGTGTTCTCACATGGGATCATATATAGAAATTGAATATGTGTGGGTTGGGTATTTGTTATCTTTGCAAGGTGGCAAAAGAATCAAATGGTCATGTATTTCTTGAATGTTCCTTTTCCCATTTGGTTTGGAAGGAAGTGGAACTGGACTTAAAGAAGAGGAAGTTGTGGAGAAGTTTCTCAATTGAATCATATTTAAGGAAATGTTTATTATCGATGTATTTCAAGGATTATAAGGCTGTCCCATTTTTAGTTTCCTAGGGAATATATCTATCCTGCAATCAAGTTGTCTTTGCATATTCAATTACCTCAATGGCTCCTTTAATCACTCAAGTAACTTCCATGTTCATCTATTGTTGTAAATTTGTTAAACCACCAAACGTGAGGCCATATGGGCAGTTTAATCCTCCTTTGGAATCCCCATGGTATTTTTTGATGGGCCTATTAAGTCGGGGGCACAAATTGTGGTGTTGGTTTTGTCCTCTTTCTACCGAAGCATCATTTTCTTCAGGGTAAAGGATCATTGGGTGAAGGAACAAATAATTGGGCAGAAATCTAGGCCCTTTTTCTCCTTCTTTGACAATCTATTTTAAAGGGGAAGATCTAGATATTACATAAGAGGTTGTTGAGAATGATGAAAACAAAGATACAAATGCATTGATTCTTGATGAACATGATGTCAATATCGATTGTAAAGAAGATATAGATCTCAACAATTATAATGATGAAGCACAAAATTTTAATGAACTTGAAGATGGTGCCAATAATGATTTAAAATAAAATGAAAATGAAGAAGTGTATAATGATGAAAATAAAGATAATGAAACTAATCCTTATCATGATGATGTAGAATATGAAAATACAGAAGAATATAATGATGAGAAAAAATGCAATGATCATAACTGTTGTTGTAATGGATAATTCACCTAATAACCTAGGTCTAGGGGTTACCAACATACTATAACACTTGCAGGCAATTTGACTTTAAAAGCATCAAATAGGAAATAGGAAAGCAGCAGGAACTTACTTGTAGTATACGAAGGTTGATCCAAGCTAGCTTCTTCCTCTTTGCTTTGCTTCTAAAATCTCCAGGGTAGTTCCTCCTTCAACCTGTTAACAAAGACTCTTCCAGAACAATAGGATTCATATATAAAGATGCAGGTTAGGCAAAGCATATATTATAATGAAATGAAAGCATTTACCAATCTACAACACATGAAACACAATATGGAAGAAGTAATCTGTTTTATTAACAATAATAGAGGGAGTTTAGGTTACAACCCAATGTCTGAACAAGGGACTCCTCTGTCACCAAAGGACTCTGAGTTTCTCTGCTCCAAAGATTCTGTAGAAAATCCACCAGCATAACTTTGCTCTCCAAGTATTACTATCCAACCCCCTCCCCAAGGCCTCTATTTATATGGATGAAAGGAGGCAGTTCTCGAAGATTAGGGAGGTTGCAGTAGTTAATGGGATTAAGGTAAATGAATAAACTAATCTCCCATTAACTCGTATTTTTAAATATTAATTTTGAGGAAAGCATACGCGGGTCTGTAGTAAGGCAACCCGCGTATGATACGCGACTCTATACAAGGGCAACTCGCACATACAAGTATGCGCGACTTGCTAAACGTAAGACTCGCGCATGATGCGCGACATGTCAATAGAGATAGTCGCGTATGCAACTCAAAATCACAAAATGGCAAAGTAATCAGCTAGGCATATAGGCAATGTATTTCCTGATGAGCCAAGGTATAGTGGAAATGGGCAAACCTCTATCCATAAGTGTCCTTTTGTGTGCCGACATGAGGGATATCAGCACTCGGACAGAGAGGTGCCATTCAGCTGTATAACAGATGCCCCCTAATGTGTGAGGTCAGAGGGGAACGATGGCCGAAATACATTATAATATATAACTCTGGAGAAACTCAGAAGTCCAGTGGAGCAGAAGGAGTACCTAAAACCAATACATAATAATGTCATATACAAAGTTATATCTGAGGATGCTATGTTCAATTTACTGGAACACTAGCTCCTTTACAATGTGAGAGTACATCATAGAATACGGGTAAAACCACGTATGTACAAAGGTGGATCAAAGCCACAATACAATAATGATGAGTCTTCAAAGATCTGGAAGCTGGATATAGAAACTGGACATAGTCTTGCGCAACTTAGTTCATAAGTGAGGAACTAAGGTCTTCATACAGGATCCCAAAGAACCAAGTACAATCCAAGCCATGTGAATAAGGGTAAGCTGAAGTCGAACATGGAGAGGATTCAACAGTTTGTCAACCAATAGATGATAATTGACAACTGAAGCAAAGGAGTTCACCAATGATGAAAGTGAATCCAGAGGTACTACCGTCAAACTCTAGGTATTCGTCATCAGGAAGTGCTGAAAATGAACCATAATGTGATAAGGAAGGCAATAGATCCTCCAACGGATCACAAGAGTGACTAGGAACTGGGCAAAAGAAGGTAGATACAAGTAAAAGGATAACAGATATAACAGTGATTGGATCAAGCTATAAATCAGATAGTGGGAAGAATCCTTGAACAGTGAGCACAACACAGAGATGACCCAAGGCAGCGTATAACAGATAGATAGAACAACTAGACTTATCTGTCATGTAGAAGACATGATCAGATTCCCCAGGATAAAGGACAAGAGGAGGAGTCAGAAAACTCGAAGTGATAGCTGAACACAGATGTACACTGAAACATGGATATCGGAAAGCAAAGAGTGCTATGTTCAAGGATGACATGCTGCCATTACTGAAAATAGATGAAAATTTCTTCCTTTTCTTCCCTATTAAATTTTAACGAGTCCAGGAAAGACAACTCGGTTCCCTCTTCATTTTTTAACAAGCTTGAAGAGATGGGAAAATAATGCTTGATACACTGATCCGTGGATTTATTAAGCCCGAACTAGTACATGCTCATGTGGTATTTTCACATTTAGAGAGTATGAAAATGCCAAAGAAGACTCCAGGGGGGTCCTTTTTCGTCCAATTTAGTCTCTTAAGGCCGAAAAAGTATAAAACAAACCTCAAAAGAACTCTCTTAACTTCCGAAGAAGAAAAGGTGAACCTTTTTCGTACTTAGTCGAGAAGGTCCAAAAAAGGTTAAATTACCACCTACCCAACGCTCCTTCAATAACAGCATAAAATAGCTTGAGTTTTACGAGTGTGAAGGAAAGCAAGATCACTCGGAAAGATCCATTTGGTTACGAGAAATGGGGCTTACAACAATAAACTCGTTGCTTTGTTCTTGATGTTTAACGAGCATGACAAAGACACAAAGTACACTCGGAATCTTTTTCATGTTTGGGTCCAGAGCACGAAAAAGAGAAAACTAAGCTCAAACCGGGTGTTCCTTTTCTGTAAGTTTAGTCCCTCAGGTCCGGAAAAGTGATAAACCTATACCTGAGAATACTCTTCTCAATTCCGAAGAAAAGAGAGTGATCCTTTCTCGTACTATTCCGCATGGGCCGAGAAAGAGATAACCTACCACCATGCGAATGCCCGTTCACATATTCTTAACGAGCTTGAACGGACGAGATAACTCGGTAGTCAAGTCTATTTTTAAGGAGTCAGACCTGGGCCTAAAGAAACTCCATAAGGTGGGGAGTCCTATAAAAGGGATAGCTTGTAAAGAGAGATTCATGCGAAGCTCTATTTGGCATGAAAAATAGCTATGAGGAAACCCCTGGGCCTGAAACAGTGATGGAAATGAGTATCAAAGGCTGTCAATGGCATATAAGGATGATACTCATGAAATATGGATCCTAGCCACGGAAGAACAATGGTAGAGACAAGGGACTAATGGCTTAGAATACCATAGTCCGTGGCAAAATGTTGTATACTAAGGTTAATGTGGATGAGAAGTTGCCAACATGTGTTAGAAAGAGCAAAAACCACCCTATAGAAGCATCAACACTTTGAAATAATAGGTAAACCTGTTCCAAGGCACAAAAGGGATGGTATTAGTCAATTAGTGTTTCAAACTATAGAAAAAGACCCACTTTACAAAATTTTATTTCTATTAATAGTTTGAAAATTGAAACATTTCATACCATTTCACTTTTTGAGCCAAAAAGGACAAAATTACCCTCTATCTTTGATCACTCGGTGTGGACAATTGGACCAGTGGAATTCAAATCCGTCAGTTGCAGGTAAATCTACACCCAGTGCTCTTTAATTTCATCCAAACAAATTTTTCATTTGAAGGTTAATTCGATTTAATTCATCAATATAAAAAAATGGCAGAAGGCATACGCGGGTTACCACGCATAAGAGTCGCACATACGCGGTTGATGCGCGGGTTGCTGCATATGGAAGTCGCGTATGATGCGCGACCTGTCCCAATGGACAGTCGCGCATACTGCGCTATGAACAAAAGCATGAAAAAGAATTCAAATTTTTAAATTTTTTTGATGAATTACTGAATTAAATTATGTGTTTTTTGTCAGGACATCATGGTGCTGGAGTGGAGGGAACGAGAACACGAGATGATGGACCAAGCGGCATTCCAAAGCCCGCCTACCATTCAAGCTTTGCGGAATAGTGGGCTGTATAAATTCTTTTGCACATCACCAATGCGGGCCAATGTCCGCATACTAGAGTTCTTGGTTAACTACTAGGATCATGACCTTGGGATGTTTAACATCGAGGGTGAGACTTTGGAGTTTACCACTCAGGATCTCTATTTTATTACCGGATTATCACATCAGGGAGCCCCGGTGAACCTGGAGGGCACCGGCAGGAGTGGTGACCCCTTGAGTGTTCAGAATTATGTGGATGTATTCTGCAAGCCGGGGACTCAGAAAAAGGGCAGCAGCATTCTCATCTCAGATATACAGGACTTCACACTACAAGTACTAGCCAGTACGATTGTCAGACTTGCAGGGTCATCAGGACTACACTTGGCCACCAGGACTCAGATGAGATTGGCAGTGGATTGCTTTAGAGGTACCCTATATGACTGGTGCTCGGGCATGGCCCCCATCATGAAGAGGCAATTGTCCGATTGTAGGAGAGGAAGATGCAAGAACTTTGGATATGCGAGTATCTTGGTTGCGTTTTTCTTCGAGAGAGTGCCAGCCATGAGCCCTGCGATACCCTTAGAGATCAGACATCCACGTCAGCCTAGGCTGAGCAGGTGGGGTGACATCTTCCTCCGTCACGGAGGAGGCGACGTAGTACAGAGTATGTATGATGATGATTTCTATACCTGGTGGGAACGACAGGTGCCAGTATTGGAGCAGTTTCCTTATGCCGGATTAGATTTTCGAGGTGATCCAGATCTAGTCCTCCCTCCAAGAGGAGCATGGGGCGAGATGGGTGTTATAGCGGATTTCACCACACTAGGTGAATCACACATTGTATGGCCTTCCCTTGTCCCGCTGCGGACTCAATTCCCCCTTTGGACCACTTTATATCTTTTGATGTTACCTTAATCATCCCCAAAAAACATTATAATATTGATATACGCGGCTTTTTCCCCGATAACCGCGTA
>LPNX010025778.1:323068-338338 GCA_001517045.1 Pseudotsuga menziesii | reverse complement strand
TATATATATATAAACATGTTTTACAAAAATAGGTCATGAGACCTCATCTGAAGCACGTAGGATTTTAGGAAAAAATCACCATACAAAAAGTCCTAAAGCTATCTATCATCTTTTAGTGAATACATCATGCACTCATCATCTAGTGATGCTTGTGGTAACATGTCACTGCCCGAGCTACTCTACGTAGAAGTCTTCTAAAGCGACCTGGTACTCCTATTGTAGGCCTCTGATACCTCAATGGGAGGTCATCGATCGAGGCATCCGGGATGTCTAGAGTCAACCTTTCTAGGTTTTCCTCTAACTCCCATATCACATCGTCACCCTGCGGTACAAAACGGGCTCCGACTCGTCTATCCAATGGGGAAGCTCCCCCAAGTTGTGCTGCTCTGGTGTTTGCATGAAACCATTCAAGTCTAGTTACTTAACATAAAAATAAAAAACATAAAAACACTATTTCCATTATAGGGTTTGTTGTTTCTTACCGATATCACCCCACTGTTCACTAGGTGGGAGCGGTAGGTCTAGGTCACCACTGAAGTTAGTGCCTCCATATGCATAATCATCCACCATGAGAAGCTAATATTTCAACCATTGAAAGAATGGGTCACCAAACTTTACTTTCCCTCTACCCGCTCCAGTACGAACCATAATCTAGACCCACCTATACATGCAAGGGTCCCATGCCCTCAACTCTGTAAAGACCACCTGGGGTCTCATCTGTGGAACCTGCTTGAAAAAGAAGCAAGCTAGAATGGAACCAAAACCAAATTGCTTCAGCTCCCCCTGTCGACACTTGGTCAGTTGATCCTTGAAGATTGAAAGGAGAGCTTCCTCCCAGTTAAATACTGTAGGCGCCATGGCTTCTATGGCGTAGAGAATATGCACTCTGGATTCTTGGTGCACTCTTGGCTTCCCGCCACTCATTGCATGGTAAATAATATTGTCCGTAGAGGTCCATCCAACACTACTTTTATCGAAATTTTCTTCTCCGATGTCCCAGTGCCAAGAATGTAGTGACGGTCTATCAACTCCTGAGTAGTAATGTCCCCTCCACGGGAACCAGTCAAAGAGATAGCGTCTCAAAAGGCTTGTTAGGAAGTAGATGTCCTCTACTTCAACTGTCAATATGAGCACCAACTTCGAAATATTGTTGCTCCGGATTCCACATCTAGAGTATATGCTCTAGTAGTCGCTCATGCGATACCATACTGGGTGTGCAGAATAACTTTAAGAGCCCGCAGTCTCTTAATGCGGCTATACAACCTGCATTTCGTTCGGCGAAGGAGTCGTAATTATCGTGTTGCCTCTCTTTCCATATGACCATTTTTTACCAATAAGAACTTGTCAAAAAACCTCATAAGTCTATTTGGAATCATTCCTAATCACTCAAATCAATGAAAATGAGCTAATTTTTCTTGTGCAATCATTTATACTTATCCACGGCCGGCACCGCCTGTGTCCCGTTGAGGACAGGCGGTGGCACCGCTTGTGCACTATGTTTTTGATGCGGTTCTAGTAGGGTACCACCTATCTCGCAAGGGATAGGAGTAGTGCCTGATTCCATGATTTTAGGGCTTGCCATATAAGCCCAAAACACCATCAAAAGTCAAAATTAAGGACATCAAATGAAAGAGTAAGGTCTAGGGTATTACCTAGAATTGATGGTGCATGAATTCGACGGTGGATGCTCCCGATATCAGTGACTAAAAAGCTGGCCAAGAAAATGCTCCAAAATCTCTCCAATATGGGTAAATGGTAAAATGTTTTGATTTTTTACTATTTACATGGCTTTTATATACATTTTAGGGTTTGACATGCGATAGTTTTATTTTAAAATCATTTACTACTCAAAATATATCAGTCGTAATCCTTTAATGTCAGTTATTGGAGAGTCTAACACTTGTTTTCCAGTTGTTGCAAGAAAGAAAAGCAGTAGCAGTAAAGTTTTGGGAGTTGTTTTTTACTTTTTCGTACTACCATAAAATGAAAAAAGTCTTTTGAGCATTTATTGTGACACTTTGGTCATGCTCTTGAAACTTAGTATCAAAGGTCTGAGTCCTTTTCTGATTCTATTTAGGTTCGTAAAAATCTATCCTCGTGAAAAGAGACCTAGTGGAGTCTTCTTTAAACTCTTTTCGGGCTCCGTAAATACGAAAAGATTGTCGAGTGATCTTGTCTTCTTCACGCTCGTTAAAGAATTTGAAGAGTCATTCATCTAACAGTAGGTTATCACTTTTTCAGTTCAGATGAACTATTTTACAAAAAATGACCCTTTGGAGTCTTCTTCTATGGTCATTCAGACTCCCTAAACATGAACGATACCGAGTTAAATTTCATTGGACTCGTTAAATTAAACATTGAGAGACCCTCTTTTGGGAACAAACCCCTCCTCTCTCAGGTTCGTAAAACATATGAGTTTGGACTTGTCTTCGTATAAGCTAAAATGAGTGTTTGTTACCCTCTTTGAACTCGTAAAATCAAAAAGAGGCACTCATCAACCATGATGAGGAAAATGGGAAGGGAATCATTTTTGCAAATAAATGGCAGTAGTTTGTCGTTACCTTTGAACATGGAACTTATCTGCATATAATTTCAGTCAATTGGGTATTCATCTGATCTCTGTGACGATCCACTTTCATGAGTCATGTTACTCCTTTGAGTCTTTCAAAAGAATGCATTGTCCACCATCGCACTATGTGATTGTCTGGTCTAGTCATGCTGCAAAGTATTTTGTCGTGTCGCCCGATGTTCAAAGGGAAGTTGAAGAAGTTTTTAACCTCCGCAATTGAAACAGGCTCTGTGTCAGTATTTTTGAGTCAGTCCTATGGTTAATTTATTCACATCATTCTAGAACTTTGTTCTAAGTTTCATGTCATCGATGTGGGACTCATCATGGCCCTCCTTCGACGAGACTATTACCGTCGACATCAGCTCATCATCTGGGAAATAGTCTTAGAAACAAAAATTTAGTACCTTGAGATCTGTATGCCTTAATGACAGATCCTCTTGCTCTCGACATAGGTTCACATCATTGACCTTTGATCGATAGAATCAACTGGGTGTTCGACATCAGGACATCTATTCACACTCAGTAGATTGTACTAGGGCACCTTGGGAATCATTGACATTAATGGTGATCTCCCTCGTACTTATTAATGGTTCACATCATTGGCTAGTAATCAAGTGGTTTCTACCATGTTCGACTTCAGAAAATTATAATCACATGTATAGAATCGTACTTTGTGGAAGACAAGATGAATACCTTGGGTATTTATTTAGTGCTCATTGATTTCCCCCAGGTTGCGATGGAGTTTTGTATATCTAGCATGGATCCACATTTGTATGGTCGTGGCTATGCTCAAATTTGTGTATGTATGACATAGATCTAAGTTGTATGTCTGGTAGCTATATCCAAGTTTGAGTCCTCTATCACATGGATCTCCGTTGTATTCTAGTAGCCATGGTTTTTTATTCCTCTCATGGATCTTCCTTGTATTGGTTTGCAGCCATGAGTTGGTTACATTTTTCTATGAGTCAAAATTGTTGATGTACTACAGATGCCTACTCGATGACATTCTCTGACTAAGCTGACATTTTCACCTCGAAGTGACAACTTGTTCTCTCAAAGCTCTCGCTTCTCGTATCCCTCTAAGCCTCATGCTTTAGGGGGCATTCTGTTATACTTAAATCCTGTCACCCTCATGTGATAAGATCCTTAACTCTCATGTTTTCCTTTAATCCCAAATGAACTTGGAGTGGAAACTTGCTCTGTTTGTCAATTCTACTTGAAAAAACCTAGCACCGCACTTACCCTTTGGCTGATAAGCGGTACCTTGCTCAACATCGTCGGTATCCTGTTATAGAGAAGTGGTTCCACCACCTTTGGTCTTTGCTCTTGAAGTGGTTCTCATCTAAACCGCTCTATCATAAGGGAACAAAAGCGGTACCCTGGGTAAAATGGGAAAAAGAGAAGTTTCTCAAGGCTTCTAGATCATGAGCCTCGTGTCCTCCCTTATCCCTATCAATATGGGTTATTTTGAGCTCGAGATACCGCTTGGTAGGATCTAAGATCCACCTCACCCACAAATCTCTCAACTATTCCTATCCATTGAGCCTTATAAATACAAGCTCATATCCATAGTTGAGGGGGAGAACTATAGAGGTATTGTTATGTTGTTGGATTGACTACCTAGCCCAAGCCATTGGAGAGTATAGAGAGCAAGTTGGAGCTTATGGGGATGAAGTGTTTGTCTCATGAAGGACCTTATCAACACTAAGGCCATGGTTGTAAGCTTCTTCATACATTACTAATGCAAAGCTTATTTTCGTCCCACATAGCTATTGTTTTGATTTCACATGCATATGTTCTTGGATTCATTAGTTACTAACATGGATATGTAGATGATTTTCCGGTAGCTTTGATGTGCTTGTATGTTTGATATGTTCGCAGGTACACAGTTTCATGATCGAAGCAGTATTCCGGGTGTCTACACCATTCAGGGAAGGTCTTCATCCTTTGTCATTCACTCATTTGTTCTAGATCTGAACTATTCAGACCAGAGGAATAGCTTCTGTCTGCAGAAGGTGCAATATTCCTAATTACAGCAAGCACGAGACTAGCAGTGGACATGGAACTCATTTATTAATGCAAGAGATGGCGCATTGATTGGATTTTTTCCTTGTGTTTCAACAAATAGGCTCGAGGTTTCTTGATAAAGTGAGACTTGGATACTCTACGAATTGGTTGGGAGGAACGGTTGTTTCAATTCTATTTTCCCAAAAGTGGTGTCATGTTCCCTATTCTACTTCTTAAATGTTCTAGACTTGTTTTAAGTAAAATTTCAAGTTAGTTATGAATCATATTTACATTTTTACAGAAAGGGTACTATGCATCTATTCTTATTATCTTCTCTACTTTATGTTATTATGTAATGCACAACTGATCTTAATTAGCATTCATAGACTAATGTTTTTCTTATATTATAATAAAATCTATGTCTAGGCTTCCATAGTCGAATCAGAGTTACGTATTTAAATAAAGTGTTATCATAGATCTGGATAAATGTTCTAATTCATGCTTGCAGATGTATTATTATAGTATTTTAAAAGTATTTATTTTCAACTAATCTTTTCTTCAAATTCAATGGTTTCCTACAGATCTAGACTCTGTCCGTTTACTCTAAACTGTATCAAATTAGAATGTTAGGTCAACCAGAATCATACTGTCAGAGATCCTTTGCTACAACGTGACTTTCCCTAGATCTATTATGCTGAAGGATTTATGTACAGAAAGATAATTTCCAATATTCAAATTATAAACAAAAGAGTTCTAACTAATTCTTTCAAAATAGAGTAAGCGCCGAGAGGCTCCTTATATTCAAAAATTGCAAAATTACTCTAAATAGCAGAGTAAAAATCAAAAGAAAAACATCTCATCTTTTTTTTCCCAAAACCATCCAAACATAGATAGAGGTATGCATTAGTATATTCAAACCATAAAACCCAGATCTAATTATTAAATCGACTAGTAAATCGCTTTACGATTGAAGTCAGGCGGCGAATCATAAAATATAAAAATCTAGTTCCATACTCGTTATCCATCATTCCCCATCGCTTACAGATCTAGTGAATAATTACACTAACAGATCTAGCAATATTTAAACAATTAAAAATTTAAGATTGTCTCAAAATATAAACAAACAACCTCTTATTACGCGTATCTAACCCTGAGGATTTAACTCTTTTTTTGAAACGTTTTGACTCCACATAGTCGAAATCGAGTCACACAGATTTCTTTATTTCATAAACAACAAAACCATCCAATAATTATCGTGTGGCAGTAAGACCATTATACAATAGAATCCATTGTGTAATTAATATTACGATAAGAACAATTGAATAAGTGTTAAAACATTAGCAACAAAACTCTAACTATAAGTTGGTATAGACCCAAGGGGACCTTTTTTAATTATTTAGATATCAAGATAAAAGTATAGGGTTTCGACTCTTTCTTTTCTACATGAAACCAGATTCATTGTAAGTCCATTGAATATGACATCCACCATTCTTTTAACCATAACATATACATACAATAATAAATTACAACAATGCTGGAAACAAAGAGGCTGCGAAGCCTTTGCTGCAAACTATTGCAGACCCATAAAGAACTAATTTTCTACAATCCAAACTTATCTTCGTAAGAACAACAAAATCCCCACTTCCCACACAGTCTAACCCAACGAAGAGTCTATGCAAACCTAAACTATTTTAACCCTTACCAATGCAGTTGTTGGTGAACCATTGATGAAGGCCAAACACATCCATCCCAGCGGGTACATGCCATATCAACATGGAGTAATGCTAGTACTTAATAAAGTTTTGGTTTGGATAAACTTTAAATAGAGAAGGGTTTCACACACTTACCCTTGCAATTTAGAGTGGCAGGCCTGGGAGGAGGTGACCTTGTCGCCACCCTCACCAGCCATCTTTGAACTTGCATTACTACAATGCAGTCATTATTCTTGTGGACTTATTGAAATTGTAAAAGGAAGGATTTTAAACAACATTAGAAACTTACCTTATTCGAATGCAGAGAGGCCACGGGTCAGCTCCTCCTAGACACCCTTATCACTCGTCTACCTACAGTTTAAACCAAATCCCAACTCAGTTGTTGATTTCATGTGTGTCTTAAAACAATTGTTTTAAACTATTTAGAACCAAGTAGAGTTCTTTTGCATACTTGGTTAAAGGCATGGAAGACCAAGGAACGTTGGTCCTTTTTCCTTTCGTAGTAAACTAGCAAGACCGAGATCTTTTGGAGGCCATCAAAATTGAAATAAGACCTCTAGCATACCTTAGAAGCAAACAAAGGAATGTCATTAACAACCTGGGTAAAAGCTTGAACAAAAATTGCAAAACACAACCATGGAGGGTTGAGCTTTCTTTTACAATAGTTGCAGACCAAAAAGACAAGTGCAAATGCAAATTGGACAAGAGAGAAACTGCATTAAACTCTATCAAAACCCTTGCAAACATTTACGACAGATGGAGGGCCAATATTTCATCTTGTATGCCTATACAAGCTTATGATTAACTATCTGGAAGCGTTGTCAACTTGAAGCCAAGACACATTTTATTACCAAGGTCAACTTCAATACAAACGAATCATAACCCTTGTACCTCTCGATATCACATGGCTAAAACCATATGGTATAAAACCTCAAATTTGTTTATGCCATGTTTTAAAACCATGACTAAATTATGAACGCTATAACCCCAAGTCTATAACATTCAAACAAAATCTTAAACTTATACCTTGTGTCTCCCGCTAGGACTATGGTATACACCATAGTTTAAACATATCATGCCAAGGTAACTTGGGGGATCAAGACTATTGTGTTTAACACCATAGTCCCCCAACCTTTCTTCTTCACCAAGCTGTGTTATGCAAAGCCCTTGTTAGCATCATGTTAAGTTGCTAAGAGCTAGGGCATGACGGCTAGGGCAAAACCTTAGCCTTTATGCTAAGCAATCCCTAGAAAAACCATAAGGTAAAATAAATATAAAGAGCATTAAGAACATCACCTGTAGGTGTGGCGCTAAGGTCGTCAATACCCATATGTAATGTTGTATGAAGTAATACCTGTCCATTTTCAAGAAGAGTCAATTATTATACAAATAACAACAATTTTTTCATGCTATGACCAATTATATAGGTTACAGTATTCACTCAGATAAAAGAGTACAATCATTTTTATTTTATTTTATAGGTTTGTGACATTTTCAATTATTTGCTCATTGAAATTCACTAGTGATGAAAATGTAGTGTGTTGAAATTGCACTTTTATGTTGCATAATGTAAATTCTCCTCAATTATACTTGTTAAATTATAAAAAGTGATAATTATCAAAATGCCCAAATTGCAATTTTAACAATTCTTCAATAGTTGAATTTGTAATTTTAATAAATTTCAATAGTTAAAATTGTAATTCTTGATAGCTTAAATTGTAATCAAGCAGTTGTTATTTTATTTTTATTTTTTAAACAACATCAATTTCTCCTCGACCATTTAAATGTTAGAATTGTTGATTTGTATTGTCAAATTGGAAATTTTATTGTTGTGATTAATTGTTGAAATTGCAATTTCAACACAATTTCTTAATTGTAGTAAATCAATAGTTGAAAGTGAGTTTTTTTCTTTTAATTCTTTTGAATCTCTCCTCAATCATAAGTCTTGGTTGAAATTCTCAAATTAGTAATTATAAAAGGGTCGGAATTGCATTTTCCTAAAGTTGAATTACAATTTGAAATTGTAATTCTGGATGGAAATGGCAATTAAAAAACTATTGAAATTCCAGTTTTTGTTAAAAGAGTTGGAATTTCTCTTCAACCATCTAATTGTTAAAATTGTGAATTTATAGTTTACCACAAATTTAGTGTTACATTTATGAATACTAATTTTCAAAATTGCAATTTCATTGACTTGAAATTGTAATTTGAATCAAAAGTTCATGAAAATGCAAATCTTCAATTATTGTAATGAGAATCAATTAATTAATGAAATTGAGAAAACACCTTACAACATAATTATTGTATATTGAAATAATTTAAAAATAAAAAATTGTTTTTTACTTTGCAATTTGTGAGATAAATGTTTATTGAATGAAAAATTAACTAATCTATACAAACAATGTGTTATGGGTCTTTATGAAACCATTTCCTATGACTTGGGGAAAATCTAAAATATTTATAACAAAAAACTCAACTTGCAACACCAAGTAAAATCTATAATTTGTGCTTAATTAGTTTGGTTATGACTTCAACCTTAAAAGAAACAAATTCATGGTTATGGATTTGGACATTTTTTTAAAAACCATAATGGACATTTGATATTAAAAAGACTGCTAAGTCTTAAGCTTATCCTTGATCTTATGCTAGATTCAAAATGGTAGGTGTATTACCTCATACATTTACTTAAAATGGTAGGTGTATTACCTCATAAATTTACTTATTAGGAATTTTTTTTTACATAAAATTACTAAAGAATGATTTTAAAGAGTAGATTTTCCATGACAACTCTTTGATAGCTCAACTTCATTGGGATGGTCTCTTGTGGCTTATTAGTTCATTGTTTCTTCTATGGATGTATGTATGTCTAAATCATAGATGCATATTGAATAGCTAGGAAGAGAGTAGGAAGATGCTATCTCTTTTGCTAATTTCTTACTTTGCTCCATCTGTTCAATTCTTTTCAACATCTTTTTTTATTTCTCCTCAATATCATCTAGTGTGTTGCTTGTGTTTCTTACAACTATTTCATCCATATGTTGATTTATCTTCAATGCTTATAATTCAGTTTGAATTTCTTCAATTTGTTGGTTCTAATAAAGTTTTTCCTCTTCATGGCCTTGTTACTTATTCTTCCTCTCTTTATCTATTTTTTCGAATAAGCACGCCATGACATTTTTGGAGATCTTTTGTATATGAATCACATTTCTTGAGACCTTGTCTCAACTTAGAGACCTCACAGATTGCATAATGATTGGTGTAATGGTGTTTTATTGTCCTTAACTAAGACATGTCCCCATCCTTTGATGTGGGAAGGTGTTCTCCTCTAAGCAAATTTAGCAATGCTCCTTTGCACTTAGAAGTCTCCTCAAAATGTGAGTTGAGATGTGAGAATCGAGGTTCCCTTTGGTTGAGAAAAGGTTCTCTAGCTCAAGAGTACTCCTATATCTCTTTGTGTTAATGAGATTTCGGAGAGATACTCTAAGGTGCTAAATGACTAGGTGTTTAAGTAGAGCAAAATGATTTGGAAAGATAGAATGATGTCTTAAGAATGAGAAGCTACTTGCTCTTCTATAAAATAAATGTTGTTGTTGTGTCATATCCCTTATAACTTTAAAGTTTTTAGCATAAAAAAGTACAAAAAAAATATATTTACTATTCAAAATGTATAAAAAAGATAAAACATCTTTTAATAACATAGTGATAGCAACTTTAATAATAATATCTAAATATAATTTAATTTTAAATTGAGTTATCTTTTCCAATAATGATAACAACTTTATCTTTTCAAATTTTTATTATTATTTTAATTTAATTTAAAAAACATTTAGAATTTTTAAATTGAGAAATCACTTTTAAACATAAAAAGATTTCCAAAATAAATTTATTAATAAATACAAACTAAAATTAAGTTGAGGTAGGTATTTGATTTTATCCATTTTAAAAATCATTGATTTTACTAATTAATTTTAATGAATTATTTAACTTGCTAATTAATTTAGAGTGAGCTTTAATGGTATCCATTGTCATGGAATTTAGAGTGAGCTTTAATGGTATCCATTGTCATTGGTCTTATGAGGCATATAACACCTCCGTTGTGAAGAAATTTGGATATTCACTAAGCCTAAATTGAGGGTTATGATGTATTAATTACAGTTTGGTCTCATGAAGATTTATTACGTAAAAGAGTAACAATAAATTAACTATTATATAAAACTCCATTCGACTAGATCAACATTCGAGGCCGTTAGATTGATCTCGTCTACTTTATTTATTTAAACAAATAGTAGACGAATATTTGTTTGATGTTTTAAGTGGACGTGTTAGTAATTTTCTTTAAGTTATTAATGGTATTATATTATATTATATTATATTATATTATATTATATTATATGAAGTTAATATTTATTTTATTTATTTTTATACCGATAGGTGTATATAGGTTAGAATTTTGGGGTGGACTATCATATATGCTTTTTCATTTACCGATTAGAATGAGACAAGAGTGTACTGTCGAGATTGACTCTATGGTAGTTGTCCAAGATTAAACGAGAATGAGAGAAGTGTATTGTCCATATTGATTATATGAGCGTTGTCTAAAATTAATAATTAATAACTTCAAAAAAATAAAAAATAATTTAATTAACATGTGATAAGTAGAGTTAGTGATAATTGTAAAAATTAAAATTAATCTTCAACTATTTGATTATTAGATACAACTACTAGCTTAACTCCATCGATTATTAGATACAACTATTAGCTTAACACAAATGTGTCTAGAACTATTAGCTTAACTTCAACTCTAATCAAAGTTATATTGGATAACTATTACCTTAACTATTATATGCAACTATTATGTTAACTCCAAAGATCCTACAACTATTAGCTTAACTACAACTCTAATTACTTACGACTTAGTCCAAGTGCATTTGACATCTAGGAGTCTAGCTAATGTGCAGTCATGTAAGAGTCGAACTCCAAATAAAATAGTTCGAACTCTTAATAAATTCCTCTTAACTTGTGTCATAACTGCACTTAGTGGCATGGTATTATGCAACTCATGTGACACTCGAACTCCAGCTACCAATTGGGATTCCACTTAATGTGCATAAGGCTTAGTCGAACTCCATTTGGAAGCTAGAATTCATGATAACTCATAGCTCTTTTATTAACTACAATAGATTTATATTAGCTTAACTATTAGATACAACTATTATCTTAACTCCAATGATTCTACAACTATTAGCTTAACTTCAACTCTAATTACTTACGGCTTAGTCCAACTGCATTTGGCATCTAGGAGTCTAGCTAATGTGCAATCATGTAAGAGTCGAACTCTTAATAAAATAGTTCGAACTCCTAATAAATTCCTTTGAACTCATGTGATAACTACACTTAGTAGCATGGTATTGTGCAACTCATGTGACACTCGAACTACACCTACCAACTGGGAGTTTAGTTAATGTGCATAAGGCTTAGTGAGGATAACTCAGAGCTCTTTTATTAACCACAATAGATTTATATTAAATTTTAAATTAACTATTAATCGTTTGAACTCCTTATAAACAATTATAAAAAAAATAGCTCACGTAATAACTGAACTTAATGGCATGGTAATGTGTAGTCCATTTGACAATTGAACTCCATCTAGCAGCTCGAAGTCGAGTTAATTAGTCAAACTACATTTTACAGTTGGGAGTTGAAGTAAAGTGCAGTTCGTGTGATAATATAATTCCTAATAAAATTCTCTGAACTCCTAATAAATTCCTCTTAACTCATGTGATAACTGCACTTAGTGGCATGGTAATGTGCAACTGATGTGACACTCGAGCTCCACCTACCAATTGGGAGTCTAGTTAATGTGCATAAGGCTTTGTCCAACTCCATTTGGAAGCTAGAAATGAGGATAACTTGAAGCTCTTTTATTAACTACAATATATTTATATTAACTTTTAAATTAACTATTAAATACAACTATTAGCTTAACTCCAACATGATGATACAATTATGACGTTAACTTCAACTATGAGCTTAACAACCACAACTTAAGTGGTTTTTATGTTATATTAACTATTAGATACAAGTAATTGACACATTCTTTAGGAAAAACAATTATAACTATTAGGTTAAGTCCAATGATGATACAACTTTAACTTAACATCTACTTCAATCAAGAATTTTAATTGAAGTGCAATGGTTGATATATTAACTTTTAAATTAACTATTAGATACAATTATTAGTTTAAATCCAATGATTCTACAACTATTAGCTTAACTTTAACTCTAATCGCAATTATATTGGATAACTATTAGATTAACTATTAGGTTAACTCCAATCATGATACAACTATTAAATTAACTTTGCTAGTCATATATTCCTCTCGACGTATTCCAAACATATTAATCTTATTAATATGGTTGTTTCTAGTTACGCCGATAGGCGTATATAAGTTAGAATTTTGGGGTGGACTACCATCTATGCATTTTCATCTATCAACAAGAATGAGACAAGTGTATTGTTGAGATTGATTATATGAGCATCGTCTAAAATTAATAACTAATAATTTCAAAAAAAATAAAAAATAATTTAATTAACATGTGATAAGTAGAGTTAGTGATAGTTGTAAAAATTAAAATTAATCTTCAACTATTTGATTATTAGATACAACTACTAGCTTAACTCCATCGATTATTAGATACAACTATTAGCTTAACACAAATGTGTCTAGAACTATTAGCTTAACTTCAACTCTAATCAAAGTTATATTGATAAATATTACCTTAACTATTATATGCAACTATTATGTTAACTCCAATGATTCTACAACTATTAGCTTAACTACAACTCTAATTACTTACGGCTTAGTCCAAGTGCATTTGACATCTAGGAGTCTAGCTAATGTGCAATCATGTAAGAGTCGAACTCCAAATAAAATAGTTCAAACTCTTAATAAATTCCTCTTAACTCGTGTGATAACTGCACTTAGTGCCATGGTATTCTGCAACTCATGTGACACTCGAACTCCACCTACCAATTGGGATTCCACTTGATGTGCATAAGGCTTAGTCGAACTCCATTTGGAAGCTAGAAGTCACGATAACTCATAGCTCTTTTATTAACTACAATAGATTTATATTAGCTTAACTATTAGATACAACTATTAGCTTAACTTCAATGATTCTACAACTATTAGCTTAACTTCAACTCTAATTACTTATGGCTTAGTCCAACTGCATTTGGCATCTAGGATTTTAGCTAATGTGTAGTCATGTAAGAGTCGAACTCCTAATAAAATAGTTGGAACTCCTAATAAATTCCTTTGAACTCATGTGATAACTACACTTAGTAGCATGGTATTATGCAACTCATGTGACACTCGAACTACACCTACCAACTGGGAGTTTAGTTAATGTGCATAAGGCTTAGTGAGGATAACTCATAGCTCTTTTATTAACCACAATAGATTTATATTAACTTTTAAATTAACTATTAATCCTTCGAACTCCTTATAAACAATTATAAAAAATAAAAAATAGCTCATGTGATAAGTGAACTTAATGGCATGGTAATGTGTAGTCCAGGTGACAGTTGAACTCCATCTAGCAGCTTGAAGTCGAGTTAATTAGTCAAACTGGATTTTACAGTTGGGAGTTGAAGTAAAGTGCAGTTCGTGTGATATTATAATTCCTAATAAAATCCTCTGAACTCCTAATAAATTCCTCATAACTCATGTGATAAGTGCACTTAGTGGCATGGTAATGTGCAACTGATGTGACACTCGAACTCCACCTACCAATTGGGAGTCCAGTTAATGTGCATAAGGCTTAGTCCAACTCCATTTGGAAGCTAGAAATGAGGATAACTCGAAGCTCTTTTGTTAACTACAATAGATTTATATTAACTTTTAAATTAACTATTAAATACAACTATTAGCTTAACTCCAACATGATGATACAATTATGATCTTAACTTCAACTATGAGCTTAACAATTTCTGTTATATTAACCATTAGATACAAGTAATTGACACATTCTTTAGGAAAAAAAATTATAACCGTTAAGTTAAGTTCAATGATGATACAACTTTAACTTAACTTCAACTCCAATCACAAACTTTAATTGAATTGCATTGGTTGATATATTAACTTTTAAATAAACTATTTTATACAATTATTAGTTTAAATCCAATAATTTTACAACTATTAGCTTAACTTCATGATACAACTATTAAATTAACTTCAGTGGTGATATAACTTATTCTAAACATATTAATCTTATTAATATGATTGTTGCTAGTTTTAAGCTTCATTAAACTAAACTTACCATGCTCGGTATCAGGGATCAAGATTGAAGGGCTGGTCTTAATTTCATATTGAAGGTTATATATTCATGCAGCCCTTCATTGATGAAGGGCTTTCAAAAAACCTCACATTTCAAATGACAGTGATAGATTAATTGCACACTTCATTAAAAAAATGTGCTAAAAAGATAATGCATTTCAATTAAATTTATGACACAATTTTTTTTTTAAATAGAACTTTTTTTTTTCACAGGAAAAAATACCAGTCTTTGTTATTCATATGAATCAAAACACATATTATACATCAACCATATTCATGACAGGAGGAAGTAACATTCCAGTTCAGCATATAGACAAATAGAAAGAAAAGTCTACAAAGCTGCCAGTCAACAAAATAGAAACAAAGTCTGATCGTAGCAGACTTTTCTCATCATCCCTGAATTATCAGGTCAGAATATGCTGTATAATCAAAAGTGACCTACAAACATACACTCCTAAGCAAGACCTGCTAGCTGATAGGTCTCCTATGTAACAGACAGAGAAAGAAGTACATCTGCATGTCATTCAAACGCTGAAAAAAGATGATAAACATCAGCTAAAAAAGTATGAATTGGCCATGTTCAATGACCTTCCCATCCAATGTTTCAGTGAAATATCCAGATCCCAATTCCATTTTTAGAGCC
>LPNX010025778.1:306416-318367 GCA_001517045.1 Pseudotsuga menziesii | reverse complement strand
ATGTTTCTGTCTCTTGGAAATTGCTAACAGGTATATTTCTTAGTTTGTGAACAAACATGTCTGTATGTTCACACTAATTCTTTTCAATAATTTCATGAGCTTTGTGCCATAAACGCTGGTATTCAAGGAACTCTTTTGTAGCATAACCCAATGCATAAATGTATCTCACTTCAAAAATCAAAATTTGAAGTTGACTCTCTTTGAAATGAATAGATCATACTAAATGTAATTTATTTATTTTTTACTGATTTGTATTAGAAAACGAGTAAGGCGATCATACTAAATGTAATTACACCGTCATACTTGAGATAATCAAAACTATTCCAAAGACAGAAAAGCCACGTTATACACACACATTGTGGAAATTGAGTAGGAGACCTATCAGTAAAAAACAAAAAAATTAAGGGGCGCCCCAATAGATTTGTTAATGAGATCCCACTTATATTTGTTGAGGGAAATAGGGGAATGGCTGTAGACTCTGCGAGCTGCAGCAATGGTTGAATCTGCTGAGGAATTTAGGGATCTTCCGCTTAAAATACAAATTTCTTACTACTACCCCGATTATAGAGCAGTTTTGGGGAAAACAGCAGTTAGTTTTAAAAGGAGAGCAGTTTTGGGGAAAACAGCAGTTAGTTTTAAAAGGAGAGCAGTTTTGGGGAAAGCAATGTAACAAAGTGGCGAATCGGCGAATCTCAGGCCTCTCATTCCAAAGCCTGCTGCACCAGGAAGCCTCGTGGATCTCCGCCAACCTACATATTCTTCTATTGCTGTAGCTGCTAATTTACTTGGAGATCAACTCAATCCAGATCCAAATGCAAAAATGGACAGACAAAACATCTCATTCGACTTTAACCATATTCAAAGCCATGGCAAATTTCTTCGTGCTGCTGGTAAGTTTATTTATGTCTTTATCCCATCTAAATTTTATTAAACATTTCTATGTAATTTAACTACGTTTTTATGCCGTGTCTGCTTAATCTTAGTATATTATCAATATTCATGTTTTGAAATTCGATATCATACAGGTGATAATTGATATTATGCCTCACTGAACTTTCTATGAAATGATTTTCCTTGCAAGCTTAAAACATGGTAGCTTTAGGCATCTTAAGAGCCTCCCAAAACTTGAGGCTCTTATCTGTATAAAAAAGCTAGAGATGCCACCGTGCCAGTCAGATTATAAGAAAGGATAGGAAAGAGTCTAGCGGTGATAGCTTTTTGAACTGAGAAATTATTTTAACATGTTGCTTACTATACACATTATCATTTATAAATGCTTGAAATGCAATTTTTGCTTATGGAGAAATGTCCCTGATTGTTCATGTGGAATAACAGTCATAGGGAATTACGGCGCATCATCTCAAGCAAACCCCAATTCCTGACAATTCGCAAACCCCAAAAGAGGAAAAAGGAAACGCTTGGAAAATGCATAAAACAATTAATTAAGAAGAACATGGATACCTCAGACCTGCAGAGGAAAACAGGATGCAGATAGACCTGTGCAGACTCCAGAGGTCACCACCGCCACGCCCAAGTACAACCAGCTAGCGATGCTACCTTCTATGCAGCTTAGAACCAGTTAGCGATGCCCACCAGTTAGTGATGCTACCTTCGAACCAGTTAGCGATGCCAGTTGGCCGCGACTCGCGAGAGGATGCCGGAGTCGTCCTTTGCAGCCCATCCCTCAGTCCCTGAGCCTTCAACCGACCTGATTCTCCGACCTTCACCGTCTTATCTTCCCTTTGTCGTCGAACACGAGACTCGGATTGAATTCCCACACAATACAAAGGTAAACAAGTTGAACATCGTGCACAGGCAGACTTCATAATAGAACAACGGAGTCGCGGACTAGACACAATTCAAAAGAAAACGATGGGGCGCCCGAGCGAGTGAAGAGTAGCTTTGGAATTAAATTCTGGATTAAAGAAAGCCTGCCATTAAACCTGGAGTCTGGAGAGTCGAGACTTAAGACAGTCCGAACGAGTGACACGTCACACGACGGTGGTACTAGGTAGGCTGGTAGCCTGGTAGGAATCAGGACTGGCAATAAATGGTTGTCACCCATAAAAAATTGTTGACGGGCGATTTTAATGGCAGCCCTTTAAATGTCATTTAAATTTAAATAAATAATTTTTTTTTTAAATGTCAAAAATACAAAACTTCATTTTATATGACGGGCAAAATTGAGATGCCACTTCACTGACGGGCTGAGAGGCCTTTGACGGGCCCTTACGGCCTCAATTTTGATCCCTGCTCGGTATGCCACAGCGACAACCTGTGACAGTGAGAATTGCACAAAATGCTGACAGCAGCCTGAGACACGGAGAAACCAACGATCTAAATATTCAATGCATACATTAATGGAAAGAAGAGTATAGTACACAACGTGGCCCAAGAATAAATTAATGCAATGAATTGTACTGTACATAACGTGGATGGAAGCCCGGGACAGGTGTCCAATGGCACCCCTGCTCAATCACGTCAACAAAAACCATAGCATAGACTTTGGCGGACAAAATCAAATTAATCCTACACAGCAACTAATATTTCCCTCTCTCGGAAAGACATAGCCGTAATTATATGGGCCATAAATAAATAATATGCTATGTTATTAAATGTATAGGTGGAGTATTATGGGCCATCTGATATGTCGAGGTGTTTAGTTTTTTATATCCACATGTTGTCAATAAAACAAACTGAAAAAACATAAGAATGAGATATAAATAAAAAAACTGAAAAAAAGCTAAAAGTTATAACGATACTATGCCAATAAAACAAACCGAAAAAACATACCAATGAGATATTGATAAAAAAACTGAAAAAAAAAGCTGTAACGGTACTATGCCAGCCTGTAACCGCATTGGAAAACATGCATATATATGCCAGTTGTGAGCGGATTTAAAATATCGAGAATCCATGAGCATGATTTTTATGTTTAGGTTGGCAAATCATAAGACCAACTACATTTGTGAGAAGCTGCGTTGAGTTTCTTGCGAGGGACAACAGAACTAGAGAGGAGTTGCAATTTTTATTTTTAGCCTCGAAGAAGGAAATTAAAGAACAGCCATATTTGTGAGGTTAGTTGGGAGCAGAAAATTAAAGATCACAACGCGTTTCTTGCCGGGGACAACAAAACTGGAGAGGAGATGCTGGGTTGCGTTTCTTGCCTGGGAGAAGGAAATTAGAGACCAGCGATATTTGTGAGGTTGGTTGGTGGAAGAAAGAGAGAAGCAGAAAATTAAAGATCAGCAACATTTGTGAGATCCGAGGAGCAGAAAATTAAAGAGCAGCAAGAAATGTTTGGGAGCAGCAGCAAGAAATGTAATGTTTGGGAGAAGAAAAGTAGAGAGTAGAGCCGAAAATATTTTGGGGTTTGATGGATTTGTGTTTGGTTTCGATTTTTTTATTTACTTTTGAGCATGGCCATGCTTTTTGTTTTCCATTCTGTTTGTGGTTGTCTTTTTTTTTAATTAATTCGTTTTTGAATTGCATTTTTTTTCATTTGAAACTGGGTTTTGTTGTGTGTCTGGTTCGTTTGTGGTTGATTTTTTCTTTTTCGAATTTGGTACTTGTTTGTTTGTCTGGTCGGTTGGAGTGGCGGAGAACCAAAAAAATGAGATGGAGAATTTGTGTCTCATCTGTTAGAGTCTCATCTGTTAGAAAGGAGAGCGAAGATTATGGTGTAGAGAACACAAAAAGAGATGAAGAGTTTGATAGGTGAACAACAGTAAAGGGATTATATGTTTTATTTTTGGAATTTGGACTCCTTCGTTTTTCTGGCCCGTTGGAGTGGCCAGGAAAAAAAATGACATGGGGAATTTGCGTCTCCTCTGTTGGAAAGGAGAGGGATTATTAAGTTGCAGAGAACACAAAAAGAGATATATAGTTTGATAGATGAACAACAGTAAAGGCTAAAAAGGTTTATATGTTTTATTTTCTAATTTAAGTTAGATGGCAATGTAATGTGTGGTTAGATATGTATTGCTAGAGCAATTTATCTTGCTATTTTTTTATTAACATTAGAATATGTTATATTTTATTCAGGAGTAGAGATGTTGAGATAAAGACGAATGCACAGAAAAAAGAGAGACGCAAGGTTTTATCAAGCACATAAAAAGCAGATGCCGAGGGTTTTGACCATTGCAGGTGAGCTTTTCTTGTTTGGATTTGTCTTATTTATCCTACCCAGGAAATAGTTTTACTTATTCAATGTTGTTTTTTATTTTTATATTCAATGTTGTTTTTATTTTTATAGGTAGTAGTTTTGCTTATTCAATGTTGTTTTTTATTTATATTTCAATTCCATGTCAAGGTTTTGATAAAAATAAAAAGCTTATATTATTTATGTGTTTTGTTTTGTTATTTATTAGGTTTTTTTTTTTACATGGTTTGTCAGTACAAAGAGGTAAGTAAGATAAGTAAGATTGCATAAAACCATCTCAAGCTTCGAGATCTGGATTCTGCATTGAATATATTTGTTTGAGATCTGGATTTTGCATTGAATATATTTATAGGTATTGTGAGCATTTTGTAACAGGGATACAGAATTTCATGCTACTGAAGTCTTTAGTTGTTGTAGCCTTTATAGATTTTTTTAATTTTTACTTATATTTCAATTTTATTTCAAAGTTTTGAAAAAAATTATGTGTCCTTTTTGTGTGATTTACTAAGCTTTATTTTTCTACATTGTTTTGTCAGTAAGGAAGGTAGGATTGCATTAAAACCATCTCAAGCTAAAATTTAGAAGATAAAACTGTTAGGGGTTTAATAATATTAAACTTTGTATATGTAATAGTTTTTTGTTTTTTTAATTTCTGTCATTTTATTTAAATAGATTAATTCCATAGAATGTTTAAATTCTTAATATAATATAGTGTTTAATAATTTGACAATGTTTAAGGATATGTGATAGGGTTTTTAATTTTTACTTATATTTTTGTTCCAATTGGACTTATATTATTTATGCATTTTGTTATTAACTGGGTTTTATTTTTTTATATTATTTGTTAGTACAAATATATATGTGGTATCATAAAACCATGTCACCTTCAACTATAGAAGATAAAAAGTTATGAGTGTCTTTAGTATTATTAGAGTTTGCATATGTATTAGTTAGTTATTTTTTTGTTTTTGTTTTGGACATTTGATTTAAATGGATCAATTCCATAAAGTGTTTATATTATGAATATGTTGTGTAGGGTTTACAGAGTTTAATTATTTGACACTGTTTGTCAATGCAAGTGCATTCAGATAGTAAATCTGTGATGATCAAATGAAAAGTTTAAAGCAGAATGATAAGGGCTTGTAAGGATGGTTGAAACAATCTATTGAAGATAATATATTTCTTATGAGATGTTATTTTAATAGGTGACATGGCTCTACTTATTTTGGGATATTATGATTATCAAACCCTCTCCTATATTTGCAAGCCTAAGATATTTCAACTATTAGTTCAGACTTCTTTTATGTCTTGATTGATATTTCAATTGTTAGTTACTACTTTTTTTTTGTCTCTCATTTCTTTCATTTTCCTAGATAGCAGGCCATTCCTAAATATAACTTGGAAGAACCCCTTACTTAGACCAGCAAATCTAAGATTGATGGGTAAGGATCTATTGAATAGAACAAATTCACAAATCTAAGATTTGGTGGTAAGGGTCTATTGAATAGAACAGATTTTCTTCTGAAAGGTATTATTTTAACATGTTTCATGCCTATTTATTTTGGGAAAGCAGTTTTTTTTTTAATATGTAGCATACTTGCTTATTTTGGGATATTATGATTGGTCAAAGCCTCCCAAATAAGCCATAGTGTGGGATATTTGTATATTTTTTTTGGGCTTTCCTATTTTTTTTGTTTTGATTGACTGTCTCTCCATTTGATAATCAGCCATTCCTAAATAAAAATAATCTATAAAAATGAAAAAATTAATCTTTAAAATCCTTGACATTGACACCCTTAGACATCATATTTGTCTTCCTCTTGGAAGCAGTGTCAACTGTTGCTTCCTCGATTTGCTTGCATGGCCTCTGACTGAACTCCCATATGTGCAATAACAGAAGCTGAAGGTAGCGAAAGCTAAGTAATAGGCTATAACTCTTAATCTTAATCTTAATCGAAAGCCCCAGGCGAATAGAATGATTTACATAGAAAGGGGCCTTCGCCCTAACTCCTAGTTGGGTATGCTCAACCAACCCCAACCATGAGTAATGAATGAAAGCAATTTTCTCATTTCTCATTATTATGACCTGAATGAGAGTTGCAAATGGAATATCCAATCTGTGAAGCTACAAAGTATGATTTGTGTCCTTCCCTCGATATCATGACTACGAATTTTATATTGGTGGGGTTTTCAGAAACTCGTCAAACATAAAAAGGTCCATATTATATCCCATTCATTTTTGCACAAATCATTACTTAACAAACTGAAAGAAACATGGCGATAATTGAGTTCACATCTCGTCATAAATTAAAATTTTGTAATCTGGGATTTGCGGGAAGACAGTTAAGGACCTAATTAGAAAATAACGTAGATGATCCAAAGGTCGGACCTAATTAGAAAATAACGTAGATGATCCAAATGTCCTGACTAAGGTAAGATTTTGTGCTACTTTCTAATTATGTTGGGGGAGGATACATTATTTGTGGGGGTAATTTAGTGCTAGCTTATCTAGAAGGAGAATAAGTAATTTTTCCCATAAATGATGGTATTTGCCCCCCCCCCCTAGGAGTGAATTACCTTCAAATCTAACCTTGATTTATGCCTATTTCCTCAATTCTTGCTAGTACATCAGAGCACAGCTTAACAGCACATCTGAGAACATGTGCTCAGAGAAATGCTATTATGGTGGGTGGGGTATGCGAACCTCCTACCTAATGAGCAGCAAATCAAACATTTTTTTTCATCCTTGATATCCAAAATTTCCAAATAGATAGTATGGATTTACAAATAGGTGGTATAGAAAAACCTTGCTTCTTCTTGAGTGTTGTTACAGTAGTTTAATCTTCTCTTTTGGATAGTGTCTTCTCTTTGTTTGTGATTAGCAGTTTTCCCACTTGAGATTATTATGCTTCTTTCAAGATATCTTTCTTTTGTCTGAATATTTTAAATTTGAGTGATTTCAATCTGATAATACTGCGATTTCTTTTTATTAAAGAAATTTTCACCCAATTTATTCGTCCATATGAATCCAGTCATGTCAATTCAATATCGAGCCTTGACAATAGTATGATCATTGATCACTTTATCAACTATTGTTCAGAAGAAAAACTCTCATGATTTATTAGCCCATATATCCAGTCAAGTCAATACCGGCACCCGATTTATTGGCCCATATATCTAGTCAAGTCAAGTCAATACCGCCATCACGTTTCCAATTCCATAGCCATTTTTAATTATAATATGAATGATAATACTGAAATTTTCTCTCTATTGAAGAAATTTTTACCCCGATTTATTTGTCCATATGAATATCAGTGTAGTCAACTCTGTTCCAAGATTTCCTATTCTGAGATTTTCTTAAAAACTGAGGAAATTTTCGGTTTATTCTCTCACAGAAGTCAAGTCAACTAAATACTGACACTACTACAATCACTTTTCCATTAAAATCTCCTAAATATTCTCCTAAATACTGACATTTCCTATTCTATGATTTTATCTCTACTTATTTATTCTCCCATATGCTCAATCAAGTCAACTAACTATGGACATTTCTACGATCACTTTTCCATTAAAAAATAAAATCTGATCATAATACTGAGATTTTTCTGGGTCCTATTGAAGAAATTTTCTCCCTATGTAATATATCGGGGCACTCCATGGCCACTTTCCATTAGAATCTCATAATCCTGAGATAATTTGTATATTAAAGCAATTTTCACCCTATGTATTCGTTCATATGCCAACTTAACATTTCCCTGCTCAATTTTCCTATACTCATATTTTCTCTCAGCCCAACAAATTTCACCCAATTTATTCTCCCATTTGCTCAGTCAAGTCACTCGATACAGACATTTATGTGATTACTTTTCCAACTCAATCACCATTTTTTATTTTAATCTAATCTGATAATACTCGGATATTCTGAATTCTCTCTATTGAAGAAATTTTCACCCGATTTATTTTCCTATAGGACTCCCATTTTAAATTTGAGGACTCCCATTTTAAATTTGAGTGATTTCACTCGATACAGACATTTATGTGATTACTTTTCCAACTCCATCACCATTTTTTACTTTAATCTAATCTGATAATACTCGGATATTCTGAATTCTCTCTATTGAAGAAATTTTCACCCGATTTATTTTCCTATAGGATTCCCATTTTAAATTTGAGGACTCCCATTTTAAATTTGAGTGATTTCACGCTTACTTTATGTATGTCTCAATTAGCCATTCATTTAGTTTTTTTTAAAATAAATGTATTATCTTAATTAGTTATTCATTAAAGTAGATGGAGAGTGCTATATAGTATGCTTTGATAAATGTAAAATGTGGCCTTTGATAAAGGAAGGCACTTGTAGGGTTACATATATAAAGGGGAACTCTCACAAAGAATCCTTTGGGAAAATGTAAATTGTAGAGTTATATAAATAAAGGGGACCAAGATAGAGATTCCTTTGGGAAAATTTAAATTAATATACATTGTACATCAATAAAATCATTATTAATTTTTTAGGGATGGGGCAAAGTCCCCTTCTAGAGCTTTCAAGGATAGCTTGGACCAAAGCGTCTCCACAACTTTCAAGGATAGCATGGACCAAAGCTACCTTGGAAGAGTCTCTTTTGATTGTTTTTTTATTAATTTTAATTTTATATTTTGATAATATTTAATTTTATATATTTTTTAAAAAATATATGAGTTTTTGTTTCTAAATTTTAGATTAAGTAAAAAATGGCTTGTTTTCACTTTAAATTATATAATTTTCACACTTTTTAAATACAATATTTATTTAATATTAAAAGTATATAATTTTTACATTTTTAAAATTCAATGTTTTTCACCTTACAAATATATAATTTTCTCACTAAATCATTTTAAAAGTTTTAACACTTCAAATTATTTTAAATTGATTACCTTTGTATAATTTTCACACTTTTTAAATACTATGTTTATTTCATTTTAGAAGTATATAATTTTGACATTTTTAAAATTCATTGTTTTTCACTTTATTTAGTATATAATTTTCACACTAAACCATTTTTAATTTTTCACATAATGGTAGTTGTAGATAAGTTAAGTAAAGCTCCTCACTTCATACCTGTAAAGTCTACTTTCAAAGCCATTAATATAGTTGATATTTTTATGAAACAAATATTTCGGTTGCATGGTAACTTTTGGAAATCCTTGTTTAAAGGTCTAGATACACAACTAAATTTTAGCACTGCTTACGGATGGACAAATCGAAAGAACAAATCAAGTCTTAGAAGATATGCTACGAATGTATGTAATGGATAAACCATGTAAATGGGAAGAGTATTTGCATTTGGTAGAATTTGCTTATAATAATGGGTATCAAGCTTTTTTGAAAATGAGTCCATTTGAAGTTTTGTATGGCAGGAAATGTTGCACTACTGTGTGTTGGGATAACTCTGCTGACAGGATTGTTCTAGGACCAGACATGTTAAAAGAAATGGAACAAATGGTGAAAGAGGTGCAACAAAACTTAAAAGTTGCCCAAGATTGGCAAAAAAGTTACGCAGATTTAAAACGAACTCAAGAGAGTTCAATGCTGGAGATCACGTATATCTAAAGGTAAAGTCAAAGAAGAGTTTTTTGAGTTTGGGAAGATGTTCCAAGCTGGCACCAAGGTATTGTGGACCTTTTGAAGTGTTAGCTAAGATAGCGCCGGTAGCCTATTAGCTTGCACTTCTGCCTAATATAAAAGTGCACGATGTATTTCATGTTTCATTGTTAAAAAAATATATACATGATGCTACTCATATAATTGGCTGGGATGTGATTCAGGTAGAACTCGAGGGCGAGTTCCAGACTGAACCTTTTCACATTCTAGACAAGAAGGAACGTATGCTCTGGAATTGAGCCATCGTTCAAATAAAAGTGCAATGGAACGTATGTTCCGAAATTGAGTTATCGTTCAAATAAAAGTGCAATGGAAGCACTTCAGCCCTGAAGAGGCAACTTGGGAAATGGAGGATAAAATGCGGGAAGCATATTCCTCCATGTTCCAGAATGAGCAAGGGAGCTCAGAATAAAAATAACACCGAGGACGGTGTTAAAAATAAGGGGGGAGAAATGTAATACCTCCATGATATTATTTTTATATTTTTAGTTTTGAAATTTTTATTTATTTTTTATTGTAATGAGTTATGAAACTCAAAGACTGAAATGACATTTGCATAAACAAACATTTTTATTTATTTATTAATAAAGAAAATAACACTTGGAAAACTCAACTACATGAGGGGACACCAACCATGGCACCAATGAACATGTGTAAGCAATCTAAGAGTGATTGATACTGATAGGTGTTATAACTCTCGATTCAATTTTATTCCCTTGCTAATGCATATATTTATACAATGCATATGACGGTTGTGTTTCACCTTTCGCCCAGCCTTTTCGGCTTCCTACATAACTATTCAGATTTCTTTATTTATTTACAAAATATAATCTCGACGGATTATATTCCAACAATCCCTCTCTTAATCCGAAGGGGTGTTTGTAAGTCCGAGCATGTTTCTGAATCTTTCAAACTTTTCTCGTCCAAGCGCTTTGGTGAAGATGTCTGCAATTTGATCATTTGTGGAACAATGTCGAAGATGAACTGTCTTTGCCTCTACATGATGTCGAATCAAATGATACTTTGTGTTGATGTGTTTGGTTCGATCATGGAATCTAGGATTCTTAGCCGGTTTGATTGCAGAAGTATTGTCGATTAATAATGGAGTGGAGTTCTCTTGTTTTTCTTGCAAATCTTCAAGTATCTTCCTGAGCCATACTATTTCTTTCGTTGCTTCAGCTGCAGCCACATATTCTACTTCTGTTGTTGAATTTGCTGGAACTGACTGTTTGTGTGATCTCCATGAGACAGTTGCTGGTCCAAGACTCAGTGTATCCAGAAGTTGATACTCCCGTATCCTTATCGCGATCAAAATTTGAGTCTGAGTACCCAATAAGTTTGAAGTCATCCACTTTAGAGTACTTGAGTCCAACGTCTTGAGTCCCCTTCAAGTATCTTAGAACTCTTTTTGCAACTGACCAGTGTCCTTCACAAGGTTTATGCATGAACCTTGAAAGTATGCCAACAACATAAGAAATATCTGGTCTAGTTGTTGTAAGGTAGATAAGGCTTCCTACAAGTTGTCAATACTTGGTCGTCCTCAAATTCTTTTCCTTCGCTTGATGTGAGATTCATTTTCTGTTCCATTGGAGTAAAGATAGGGTTGCATTCTGTCATGCAAAATTTGTTTAGTAGTTCTCCAACATATTTTTTCTGAGATAGGAATATGTACTTAGGATGTTGGGTGACTTCAATTCCTAAGTAATAGTGGAGATGTCCCATATCTGTCATTTCAAAGATCTTTTTCAAATCTTTCTTTATGGATGCTATATAGCTCTCATTGTTCCTTGTCATCAAAAGATCATCTACGTACACCACACGATACACAACAGATCTTCCGATTTCTTTATAAACAGTGTTGCATCATCAAGATCAAAATGTTCAAAATTTAACTTCAAAAGATGCTCGGTTAACTTTTCATACCATGCGTGAGGTGCTTGTTTTAGGCCATACAAGGATTTGACAAGCTTGCATGCCTTTTGTTCTTTTCCTTTCACAACAAAGCCTTCTGGTTGAGACATGAAGACATTCTCTTTCAAGTCTCCATTCAAGAAAGCAGTCTTCACATCCATTTGATGAACTTTCCACCCTTTCCGAGCAGCTAAAGAGAGTAAGGTACGGATGGTAGCTCATTTTGCTGAAGGAGAG